>CAUYQG010053089.1:0-14446 GCA_963574415.1 Tarsius wallacei
TTTGTAGAAATGAGGTCTTGCTATGTTGCCTAGGAAGGTCTCGAACTCCGATTCTCCCCCCTCGGCCTCCCAACATACTAGGATGACAGGGGAGAGTAGAGAGGGGAGAGGGGAGAGGGGAGAGGGGAGAGGGGAGATGGGGCAGGGGAGAGGAGACAAACAGGTACTTCACAAAGAAAGATCTGTAGCAACCAATAAGCACATGAAAAAGAGCTCAAAATCATTAGCCATCAGGCAAATGTAAAGTTAAAAACACAATGAAATACCATTATACCCTTACTAGGATGGATAAAATTTAAAACATTAATTACACCAAATGTCGGTGAGGATGTGAAGCAACAGGAACACTCTCATTGCTTGCTGGTGGGAGTGTAAAATGTACAATCACTCTGTAAGTCAGTCCGATAGTTTCTCATTAAGTGTATACCATCCTATGACCCAGTCATTCAAGTTCTCTTAGGTTTTACCCAAGAAAATGGAAACATACACACAAAAAGACTTGTACAAGAATGTTCTTAGCACCTTTATTCATACTATTCTAAAACTGGAAACAATCCAAATGGTTCAACAGGAAAACGGATAAACAAATTGTGGTATAGTCATAACTGAAGATGACTTTTCAATAAAGTGGAACAAACTATTGATACACACAACAGCACGAGCGAACCTCAAAAACATCACGTTGAGTGGAAAAGTCAGACAAAATAGAGTACATATAATAAAATTTCATTCCTGTGAAAGTCTAGAATTGACAAAACTAATCACGGACGAAAGAAGATCAGAACAGCACTTGTCTCTGTGGGTGGATGGGATGGGGATGGACTAGGAAGGGAATGAGGGAATTTTTTGAGGATCTCTGATATCTTGATAGAGATATGGATTATATGGGCATGTGTAATCATCAAAACTCATTGGTCTGTACACTTAAGATCTGTGCATTTCAATGTATGTAATTATACCTCAACTGCAAAAAAGACACCTGCACGTGATTGTTCATGGCAACACAATTCACAATTGCAAAGATGCAAAATCAACCTAAATGCCCATCAGCTGAGCAGTGATCATGAAAATATGGTGCATGTATACCATGGACTATTCATCCATTAAAAAAAATTCATTAATGGGTTTTTTTGGCAACAACTTGGATGGAACTGGAGACTATCATCCCAGGTGAACTAACGCAGGGACAGAAAACCAAACACCGCATGTTCTCACTTATAAGTGGGAACTAAACTAAGGATCTGCAGAGGCATAGAGAATGGTATAAATGAACGCTGGAGATGCAGAAAGGGGCGGGTGATGGGGACACTTAAAGCCCAGACTTCTTTGCTACCATACAATGCATCCATGTAATCAAAAACTATTTGTGCCCTCAAAAGCTAATGAAATAAGAAGAAATATATCTATTTTACACTCAATTAGAAAAAAAAAAGTTTTGAGATGTAAATTGAAAAACAATTATTAAACTATTTTGACAAAACAAGCCCAGTGAAGTCTGGTTTTAAGGAAAAGCAAAATAAATCTGGGGCTTGTTGACACTGAAGACTTTGTAATGAGAACAAAGGAGGAAGAGGAAGAGGGGATAGCCATCAGGGCCACCATTCATTGATGGCTTGCGAAGAACTCTGCTAACTACTTCATGCATGTCCTCATTTCATTCCCACAACCATCTTTCAGATATAGGAGGAATGGGATGCTTTAATAAACGAATCCTGCCTACCATCCTTAGCAAATACTTACAAACTCAAGATACCAAGGCATTTAAAATTTCAGACAAGTAGTGGATCTCTCTCTCTCTCTCTCTCTCTCTCTCTCTCTCTCCCCTCCGTCCTCCCCACTTTCTCTCTCTCCCTCTCTCTCTCTGAGTCAGGGTCTTACTCTGTCACCCAAACTGGAGTGCAGTGGCATGGTTATGGCTCACAGCAGCTTCAACCTCCTGGGCTCAGGTGATCCTTTCATCTCAGCCTCCCAATTAGCTGGGACTATAGGCACATGCCACCACGCTGGCTGATTTTTTTGTAGAGATAAGGTTTTGCTATATTGCCTAGGTTGGTCTCAAACTCCTGGGTCCAAGCAATCCACACGCCTTGGCCTCCCAAAGTTCTGGGATGACAGGCGTGAGCCACCAATGGAACCTGGCCAATCTCTTTTTAAATCTACTATTATCGCTCACAAATGTGAACCATGGGAAACCCATTGCTATTTTTGGTTTCAGCAACGTTTGTAAAATATGTACTGCGGTCCATGACCACAATTCTTAAAATGTCTTAATTCAGCGAAATTCATATTTCTAGATTCTTTGCCCCTCCCAATGTACACTGGGGACTAGAAAGTGTGATTTGCCTAATAAATATTTTATTCACACTAGCTGCTAAAATGAATCGAACGCAACTTCTCTGCCAATTCAACTAGAGTCGTAAGAAGGTGACCCGCCAGGCGCGGTGGCTCAAGCCTGTAATCCCAGCACTTTGGGAGGTCGAGGCAAGAGGATTACCTGAGCTCAGTGGTTCAAGGCCAGCCTGGGCAACTTGGTGAGACCTCGTCTCTACAGTAAAACAAAAAATAAGGTGGGTGTGGTAGCATGTGCCTGTAGTTCCAACTACTTGGAAGGCTGAGGTGGAAGGATCACCTGAGCTCAGCAGGTAGAGGCTGCAGTGGACATAAGCGTGCCACTCTGCACTCCAGCCTGGGTGACAGAGTAAGACTCCAACTCAAAAAATAAAAATAAAAAGGTTACCTGCCCTAGGCCCCTGCTTACACTGCAGGTAGTCTTAAAGGAGGGTTACACAAAGGGGAAAGGGTGAGATGGTCCTTACCACGTCCAATATAGCATGGACAAATAGGTCCAGGTAGACCGTGGTGGCCTCGCTCCAGTCACGCACTGGTCTCACTTCCTTGTGATATTTCTGTAATAGCTGTTTGGTGAGATGATGCAGAGCAGAATTCCTGGGCTGAGGTGTACCTGTGGCAAGAATTCCTGGAAAAGAAAACTATCACTGTGAAGATAAAAATAAAAGGAACTTGGCCGGGTACAGTGGCTCATGCCTGTTAATCCCAGCACTTTGAGAGGCCAAGGCTGGAGGATCGCTTGAGCCCAGGAGTTTGAGACCAGCCTGGGGAATATAGCGAGATCTTGTCTCTACAAAAAACAAAAATAAAAATAAAATTAGGCCAGGTGTGGTAGCTCACACCTGTAATCCCAGCACTTTGGGAGGCAGAGGCGAGAGGATCGCTTGAGCCCAGGAGTTTGAGACCAGCCAGGGCAATATAGCGAGATCTTGTCTCTACGAAAAACAAAAATAAAAATAAAATTAGGCCAGGTGCGGTGGCTCACGCCTGTAATCCCAGCATTTTGGGAGGCAGAGGTGAGAGGATTACCTAAGCTCAGGGGTTCAAGACCAGCCTAAGCAACATGGCGAGACCTTGTCTCTACAATAAATCAAAAAATCAGCTGAGCATGTTGGCACATGCCTGTGGTTCCAGCTACTTGGAAGGCTGAGGCAGAAGGATTGCCTGAGCCCAGCAGACCAAGGCTGCAGTGGCCGGGAGTGTGCCACTGCACTCCAGCCTGGGTGACAGAGTGAGACTCTGACTCAAAAAATAAAAATAAAATAAAATATTATTGCAGCATTGTTCACAATAGCAAGAACATGGAACCAACCATGCTGCCCATCAAAAGAGGACTGGATAAAAAAAAGTGTGGCACATATACACAATGGAATATTATGCAGTCATAAAGAAGAACAAAATCATGAACTTTGCAGCAACCTGTATGGAATTAGAATCTATAATAGTGAGTGATCTTTCACAGAAACAAAGAACTGAGTATCACATGTCCTCGCTCATAAGTGAACCTTGAACAACTACCATAATTCTATAGGAAAAGGATTGACAGTAGCAGGACACTGCAGGGGGCGGGAGGGGGGAGGAGGGAGGTGGGATTGACAGTAGTCAAAATCTGCCTGGAGACGGGGTGGGGGGGACACACCTCATCAACTAGGGTACCTGCACAATGAATATTTGTATACGTAACCCTGAATTGTACCCCGCAATTTTAAAATAAGATAAAGGAAACCCCTTCAGTGAAAGACTTTAGTACTAAGCACTCTTGCTCATTAACTCATTCAAATCAGTACATATTGTGTGCTGGACATAAAGATATCTATCTATGTATCTGTCTGTCTATCAATCTTAGATATATATATTCCTGTGTTCATAGACCTAAAATTATAGGATATAGGCAATAAACCAAATCAAATGTAACATATATAGTGTGTAGTATGTTATGTAGCTGTTAGTAGAAAAAATAAAACAAAAAATGTGAAAATGAAGCAGATGAAATGATGATTTTAGTGAGGATAAGTCAAGGAAGATCTACTGGGAAGGTGACTTCTAAATGAAGAACAGAAAATATTGATGGGATATACAGATATCTAATGAAAAAGCATTGTAGACAAAGGAAGCAGCTACTACAAGAAGGCCTGGCAAGTTCAAGATATAGCAAGGAAGCCAGTAAAATCACAGCAGAAATGGTATTTGGAGATATTAGATGTGCCCAGACATGTATTGTTTACCTAATACATGGCTTAGTAGGTCATGCTGTACAGTGAGATGGAAGGCTATTAGATTTTGAGTCTACTACAGATATAATCTGACATGTTTTAACAGGCTCACTCAGATTATAGACAGGAGGAGATCAAGAGCGGAAGCAATTAATAGGCTATTGTCAAGTTAGAGATGATGGTGGCTTGGTGTATAGCGCTGGCAGTGAGGGTGGTGAAAAATGTTACAGTCTAAGTATTTTTTCATAGGTAAAGCTGATAGTATATGCCAATGTTCTGGTGTAGGCTCCGAGAAAAGGGAGAAGTCTAGGATGATCTAAGGTTTTAGGGCTGAACAACTGGCAGAGGAGATTCGCCATTAGGTGAGATGTAGACATGTAAGAAGTGCTGATTTTGGAGGGATTATCAAGAACTTTATTTTGGACAATTTAACCTTGAGATGTCCAGAACTGTATAGTATATGATATAACTTCTAAAATAAAAATATCTTAATTTTATCCTATTTCTTGCACTATAGTTTTGCTTGTGGTCTCAATCTATTTAATATTTAATTTTTCTTAGCACTTTACACAGTCCTTCCACTGATTTCAGACTTCCATTTTCACTGCTGACAATTTAGTCCTCAAATACTTGTCATTTCTTTAAGGTCTTTTCTCTACTTGTTTTCAAGATCTTTTTATCTTTTGCATTATTTCATCATCTTGCAGCTGGTATTAGGGTGGTATTGAGCATTCTTCTTAAATGTAATTTCTTTGCTTTTGTCATAATCATTCAGGAATTTTTCTTTGTCCTTAATTTTCATTAACTTGAATAGTTATGAGGGTTTTATTTGATATTTTTTATTTGTTCTGCTTTGATCTAGCTGAGCCCCCTCAGTCTGACTATTCCTTTCTTTCTCTCTCACTCTCAAAAAATTATCAATAGTAGTGTTTAAAAAGAAAACAAAATTAACATTGCAGTATAATTTTAGAAAGAGGATTACTTTGCAATTAAATGTCTCATAAAATTTAACTAATCCAGAGACATAGCAAGAATAAATGGCTCTTAGTTCTATCACAGTTGGTGGAGACATGATATCAACTCTAACATTAATAGGGTTACTAAACAACTGAGAATAGCTTTAGTAATAAACAATAGTGGCAATGGGTTTAGTGATTGCCAGGTTTAAGATGTAAACTTTAAATATGAACTTACTCTCAGAAGGTTTGAGCAATTATTTTTTTTTCCGCATTGGATCCTTAACTTTCTCTCTCTTTTTTTCTTTTACTAGCTAATTTACTAGCTTTCATATTGCTTTTTCTCTCAGTATCTTCTAACTCTTTATGCCTTTGCTGTATTTTTTGGAATATAATTTGGCCTATTTTCCAATTCATTTGCAAAAGCAAAACCGAATTCAATCTGTTATTCAAATCATGTATTTATGTTTCTATTGTATAATTCTAGAAGTTACTTCTATCTCTATTGGTATTTTTCATAAGTGTGTGTTTTTATTTCAACCCACATTTTGTAGTGTTTCACATATGTTTATCTTTCTTAGACATTAAATATTCTAATTTTAAACTGATTCTGAATGTTCCATGCACTTTGTTTCTTTGGTTATGAATTTTATTTTTTTCATTTTTTAAACTTGTTATATCTTTTTTATTGAGTTGTCGTTCTTCAGTTGTTTGGCAGTATTTGATTTTGTGCTTATCTTTGTAATTGAGATTTTTTTTGCTGGTTAGTGTATAGATGATGCATCATTTGAACTTTTCTGCTATTCTGAAGACAAATGCTGAATTGAATGGGACTCAGAATTACAGGCATAAACTAAGGTCCTGGGCAAACCAGGACATGTGTTCACCCAAACCATTAGTTCCAGATTTGTTAGACTTTGCTGGTATAGCCTACCTGGACCAGGGGAAGGAGCTGCTGCTGTTAAGGCTTGAAACTGAACTGTTTCCAGTAAGAAGGAAAGATAACTAACATATGCCACTAAATGGGGTACACTGGCATTTGGTCTTCACTAGCCATCTCATACATTCCCCTGTGTGCAGAGGCCTTCACTTGTTTTCCCTGTTCTTTCCATTTCCCATCCCTTCCCTTCCTTCCAAATACACATAGCACAGAGCAGCTCTTGGAAGAGGTAAGTGGTAGTGCTTAATTGTTCTTGCTCAAGTATCTCAGATAAGGACCCTTCCATTACTATCCTGCATGCTTGTTGCTCCTTCACTACATGCTCTGGATTGAGGTTTCCTTTTCCAACCTTCCCTGCTTTCAGTTTCTCAGGAATTTTTCAGGGTCTCTAGTCTATTGTTTATTCTGTTTTATTTTTATGAGTAGCTATTCAATAATTAAAAACATGCATATGCGTATCTTACATTTTAAAGCTGGCAGTGACTAAATTAATTGTTACTATTGTTTAGTAGATATTTCCAGCTATTTAGTAACCCTATCAATTTTGGAGTTGATATCTTATATCCCTATAATTGAACCGGGAACTATTCATTCCAGCTATAATGTCTCTGAACTGGTTGAATTTTATAATATATACACCACACACAATTAGCAAAGTAATCTTCTTTCTAGAATTATGAACTGCAGTATGAATTTAGTTTTATTTTTAAGAATTAGAATTGTAAATAAAGTAGGTTTGGTATACAGGTCTATTTATTTTTAAAAATTAGAATTCACAGATCTAGTTATAAGATGTATCATATATGTATGTGCACATATATACTTTCAGAAAGAAATGGGCTGCTGTATACTGAAATCACATTAAAAATAGTTTTCATATGATTACAATGTCATTAGCTTCACAACAGTTCTATATATGTAATCATAATACTAATGAAAGTAGAGGTATTGAAATTTGCGTAATCTTTGGTAATCAAAAATGAATATAGTAAGGAAAAATGAGACTAATATATTGGTAAAAAAATTGGGAAGGGAAACAATCAGCTTTAAACATTAATGTGATATAAACTATATTTCACAGGGATTATTTGTAGAATAAAGTATTTTTGACTGACAACTTTAAAATTGCATTTAGTGCTAGGGAGAAAAATGGTGTTACATAAAATCATAACATCAGTGTGGCATAAGAAGTAGAGATTATAGTTGTACTCGTAGCCATTTTATTTCACTATAAATGAAATTCATTGTTCAGCATGGCCTCCTGAACTGTGTTTTTCGTCAAGTTATTTTGTAAAGATTAAATTAAATTCACTGCAGCGTATATGCTTTCAGAGTTTGTAACAATTCCTATATGTTTGAACTATAGGATGATTTTTTTTTTTAGTGTGGGAAAAAGTTAAAGAAGACAGTTTTCCATCTCATTGTACCTTTCAGAAAAGTTCTCATGCCTCAGCCACAAGGTTTTATTAAATACAAATTGAAGTGAACCTATGTCAGTAAGAAATAATGAAAACACACCTTCAAAGGTCTGCTTTGCTTTTTCAGAGTAGGAACATAAAGTGTACTTACAGGATTACTTAAAGAGTATGAAAAAGTTTGGTAGACTTTGAGTAACTGGTATATTTAGAATATTATGAATGCTGAAAAACTGAGTGCTGTAAAATTTTGGTTTTGTAGACAGCAGATAGAATAATGTCCCCTACTCCCATGTTCAAGCCTTAATCTCTGGAACCTGTCAATAAGTTAACATTACATGGCAAAGGGTTTTACAGGTGGAATTAAAGGTTTCTAATTGGCTGCACTTAAAATGGGGCTATTAACATGGACTATTCAGGTAGGCCCAATCTAATCACACAGACCCTGCAAGTCAGGAAGAGAAAAACAGTGAGAGGGATGTGGCAGAAGAGGGCGATAAAGGAGAGATTCAAAATGTGAGAGGGACTTGATCTTGTCTTGCTGACCTTTAGGGTGGAAGAGGGGAGCCAAGAGCAGGCAATGAGAGCAGTCACTGGAAGCTGAAAATGATCCCTGGCCACCAGCCACAGGGAAATTAGGGTTCCTACCTCTTCATGGAATTCAATGCGGGCAAAAATCTGAATGTCTCTTGAAATTGATTCTTTTGTAGACTCCAGAAGGGAACACAGCCCTGAAGATGCTTTCATTTGACCTTGTGAAATACAGGCAGAGAAACAGGCTGAGATTATCAGGCTCTGACCTAAACAACTGTGAGATAGTAAATATGTGTTATTTTAAGCCAGCAAATTTGTGGTGATTTCTTATCGTAGCATCACAAAACTAATACAATTGGTGATATTTTGTTTTTTAAAGATAAGAGACCTCTGGAAAAGGCCTGAATCTCAATGCAAAATAAATTGAAATGATAGGGAAATATGCTTTGGACACCTTATTTTAGATGTGCTGTTAGATGCTGGAATGTAATGGTGAGTAAAGGCAGAAAAGATCACTCAATAGTCAGTGAAACAAATGTAAAGTGTAAAATGTTAAGTTACATTTTACATATTATATTATATGTTAACATTTATATTACATGTTAAGTTACTGTTAAGGCTGACAAAGTTGCAAAAGTTGCAAAGACATTGCAAAGTTCAATGTCTAAGAGTAGTTGGTATAGGCCTAGCCTGTTTTGTCTAGGTAGTCAGAGATGGGCTAATGTTTTCCACATTATTGTTTATTAGTAGGGGTTTAGAAAAGAAATGTGTAAGAGAATTATGGCATTTAAAAATTATTTCAATAATTTTTGTAAACATTTTCACTCATTCACTAGAAAACTGAGAATTTATTTTAGTTTTTTTAAAAAAAATATAAATAGCTCTTCATATAAGAATATGGATATATCATCCATATTCTGAGAATTCAGCCTGAGCGACAGAGACCCCAGCCCCCCAAAATCAAGAAAATTAATAAAATTTGAATATAGTATTGTACTTACACTGACAGATGTGATTTTGTAAAACGAAGACTGAAGAAAAGACTATAACAATTGTAAAAAGATTGTCCCTGGTTAGTGGAAACCAAGTAGTCTTGAAGTAGGGAGCCTGAAATTACCCTTTTAGAAATTACCCTTCTTTATGTTTGGCTTTCGAAATTTTTATGCTTTAGTTGATAAAACACCTGCATATTGTGAATGCTTTATGAGTTGTGATTTCTCTTTCTTTACATTTTAATTAGTAAAGGAATTTATATGTATATAAATATTTTAGTTTTAGATGTAACACAATTTATTTGAAACCCATAAAATCAAAATAAGAGGCACACCTCTTTTTATCTCTTTTAATTATCTCAAATACTCTATAAGACAGGTATCATTTTCTCCATTTTATGGATGAAGAAAGGAAGAAAGTAGTAATATAGCTATAAACTAGGACCATCAAGATTGGAAGCTAGGTCTATCTTAACTTCAAAATTAGTGATGTTTCCCATGTACTATACTGTAAATCAGCAGTTGTTGACATTTATATTAGAAAAGGAAAAAGTTTGAATGCCAGTGGAACAAAAATAATACCAAGTAAACAAAAGCTGCTTATTTTAAAAAGTTAATATCAAGATAAAGAGAAAACACACATGAAAAGATACAAGGGATATATACAACAAAACCCAACCCAACCATATTTCTATATAATTTAACTATTTTTATATTGAATTAACAAACTAATATCAGGAATTGAAATCTAGATATCTTACATATTCTCAGTACATAAAAAAGATAAGAATGAATATTATGAATATCTGTATGTCAACAACTAGTTGCTAAATAATTTGACAACTTAGATGATATTGTCAGATTTCTTGAAAGATGTAAGTTACTAAACTATCTCAAGAAGAAATAGAAAATCTGAATAGTTCAGTTCTATATTTACTAAAGACATTTAATTCTTAATTTAAAACTAACAAGAAAATATCAGGCACAAATACTTAAGCAAAAAATTATGATCCTACTCAAACTTTTCTATAAAATGGAATATTTTATGAGGCCAGTATTTCCTGTGTGACAAAGTCATATAAATAGATTATATTGTAAGAAAACAATAAAACAGTATCCCTTATGAACACAGATACAAAAATCTTTAACAAAATATCAAATTGAATTTAGCTAAATATAAAATAGAATAAGCATCTACACAAGTCATGGATTTCTGAAATGTAAGGTTAACATTTGAAAATAAATCAATGCAATCTACCATACTAATAAAGAGGGGAAACAAAACATGATCATAGGTGCTAAAAAGACATTTGACAAAACTCAAACCCCATTAATATTAAAAATTCTCAACAAACTGAGATTAGAAGTGGTGTTTCTCAATATAATAAAGTGTGTCTATGGAAATAATAAACCTACAGCTATTGTTATGCTTCATGGTAAACAACTAAATGCTTTTTTACTAAAATTGGGAATATGGCAAGAATATTCATTTTCCTCATTTTAATCCATCATTTTATGTGAACTTCTGACCCAGAGAAGAAATTCAATCAAAGAAAAAAATGTATACAATTTTTACAGGATGATTCAATTGTCTTTATTTGCAGATGATATGATCTTATATGTGGCAAATCTTAAGTGAGCTACAAAATTGCTACTATAAAGGTCTCTTCCCATTGTGGGAGCTTTTCTGTCCTCTCAATAAATCCTGTTTTCTCACACACACACAAAAAAAGAATAAGAAAGCTTAACAAATTCACATGATAAAGGGCCAAATAAAAATCAACATACATTCCTTATCCGTAACGTCAAGGCTCCTCAGGTGGATGCCTGAATCCATGGACAGTACTGAGCTCTGTGCATGCAGTTTTTATTCTATATATACATCTGGTAGAGCTTAATTTATAAATTAGGCACAATAAGTAATCAGCAACAACAACTGATAATAAAATAGAATGATAGTGGCACAGTTGATTTTATAACTGAGATGGATACTTAAGTGACTAACAGGTGGATATAACGTGGATATGCTGGACAGACAAATGATTCACCTACCAGGTGAGATGAAGGCAGATGGCGTGAGATTTCATCACATGGCTCAGAACGGTGCAAAATTTAGAACTGTTGAATTGCTTATTTCTGGAATTTTTAATTTAATATTTTCAGACTATGGTTGACCACAAGTAACTGAAACTGAAGAAAACAAAGCTGCAGATAAGAGGGTAACAACTGTATTTCAATTCACTAACAATGTAAACATTGAAAATGAAAATTAAAATGTGATTTAAATTAGCATAAAATATAAAGTATTTAGAAGAGAATTTAAAATGTTCAAAATCTGAATACTAAAAACTAAAACACATAACTGAGAAAAAAATTAAAGAAGTAAATAAATTGAGAGACTATACCATGTCCATATATTGGAAACCATAGTATTGTTAAGATGAAAATCCTATCCAAATTCAAAGTAATTTGAATAAAAATCTCAGTAAGATTTTTTTTTTTTTAATTTCCAAACTGGTATCTGTGGTATGGGAGGGGTGATTGGCTAGAAAATGACATAAGGAAACTTTTTTGTAGTGGTGGAAATATTTTTAATCTTGATTGTGATGCATAAATTTGTCAAAATGTGTTAAAGTGGTATGTTTTGTTGCATGTAAATCACAACTCAAAGTTGATTCTTTAAAAATTGAATACTACACTCCTGTGTTCCTAACATCCTTTGGTTCTTTGTCTACATCTCTAGTCATGATTCCCACTGATACCAAGTCAAGTAGTTCCATTCTTGAACCTTCAATCCTCTCCCTTTCTACTTATTATTAAACTCCATGCATCCCTCTTAAACTTACATACTTTTTTTTTTGCCATGTCTTCTTTTTACTGTCTTCATAAAGATCGTGCTCGTTGAGTTTTGTCTTCCCAAGTCTAAAAAGCTAATCAAGGTATTTCTCTAACCTAAAGCAGTTCTCTTCTTAAGAGAATATCTGGTACCTGGTGGGAAAAAAGATATTTTTGTTGTCTTTGTGTTTAATTTTTTTAAATTCTGATACACATGTTTTACTTTTATCCTTCTTTCATTTCCTCCTTCACATTTTCTTTATATCATAACCACTATAACATTTGAATACAAATTTTTAAAGAGATCCATTCATCACTTTCTTCACGTGTACAAACAAAACCTGTATAAAATTATATTTTGCTATAAATTATAGCATAACTTGAAGTAGAAAAGGTATGGGAAAACTTATACCAATGGCTTAAAATTATTCTTTTCATGTTGGTAAAATTAAGTGGTAACTGACTTAATTACTACCTTGTGTTTTGATGTATTACATCTTTATATTATAATAAACAAATGACCACTTTCAGCAAGATGGCGACGCAGCAGGTTGGTCTAAGAGACCCTTCACAAAAGAGAACACCAGAAGACTCTGGCTCTCTCCCTGGGGGCTGCAGAGCCCATCATCAGCAGCTTGCTCTTCACACCGAGCTCAGCTGTTGCCACTGCTGAAGCATCACGGCAGTCTGGGCAGCCATTGCAGCCGCAGATGCCGCAGCCGCTGCTGCTGCCATGGCGGCCATTGCACATCGCACCACCCATGCCTGAGGTGACCCACGACTTCAGACTGTGAAGCCCCGGCAAGCAAGATCTGCTGATATCGTGGCCCCCACTACTGCCACTGTGACGTCCTGACAGGCTGTGGATCTCCTCCCGTGTGCCTTGAGGCAATGGCTCCCATTGCCAGCTCCTTCCTGTCTGGGGAGCAGCTGCGATAAAGACCATCTGGAGTGGTGAGATAGCACCACCTGCTGGCGAATCAAGGTAACAACACTGAAATGGGTAAAACAGAAGCTTGATAAATAGACACAGGCCAGATCTGAGTGGTGAACTGGGCAGTGGTGAACTGAGTGGTGATCTGAACTGCCCTTCACAGTAGGCCAGGGGCAACTGACCCTAACTGTGAACAAATTTACTAGCCTGAAAAGACAACTAGAAATCAGAGCTGAAAGGACATTGGACTTAAACGAAAAGTCTCATAGTGTGATTGATTGATCCTGTTAGTTTACTGACTTGATTCTTTTCCTTTTGTTTTGTTCCTTTTTTTCTTTTCTTCTCTCTGTAAACCCTATCTTTGTATGAAGGAATAGCACACCAATAAGGAGGTTGGTTAGCTTGTATGTTAGCATCATTGTATGTTTCAGTTTTTTTTGTATGGGAGTTGGTTAGTTTCTAGCCATGGTTTATTGTTTTTATCTGTTTCAGTTTTTGTCTCTCTCTCCATTTGTTGGTACACTCATCTGTTTTCCCCCTTACTCCTCTCTCTCTCCACCCTCCTCTTCCCCCACTGTCTGCTCCATTCCCTTCCCTCTGTTAACCTCATTTTATTTCAGGGAGCAAACCTACAACTCCACTGCATGGACAGATTCCAAGGCAGTGGGAAGTAGGTTTCAGATTATCCATACACCTGTTGGTGTGTACCAGGATCTGCAGATAGATTTTGAGTCACAGCTCTCCCCTTAAGTAAATCTCAAAACTGCAAAAAGGACCACTCCCAACCTATAGTCCAACTCCAGAATTGAACAAAGTAAGAGAATATACATAAAAAAGAATAGGAGGTTGAACAAACACAAGTAAAAGCAACCCCTCCACCCCTGAATAACAGAATTAAAGAAGACGGTGAAGTGGAGGGAAGGAAAAAGTAGGAAGGAAAAATCTGCACAAACGAAGAAAAACCAAAAGAGGAATATAGGTCTCACACAGACCCCTGGGAGCTCAGACACTGAGAAAACAGACTTCGGAACACAAACAATGAAGAGCCCCTAGAATGACTGGTCACATGCAACAAACCCAGACATCAAGATATTAATAGAGAGAATAAAAAAAAATTGAGGAGAGACAAGAGGAAAACAGGAAGGAGCTGATGACAGAAATGACAGCAGTAAAGAATACTATGATGAAAATAAATAACAAACTAATAAGCATGGAAAGCAGAATTAGCCAAGCAGAAGAAAGAATCTCAGAGCTTGAAGACCAAAACACAGAACTAAC
>CAUYQG010053094.1:0-62770 GCA_963574415.1 Tarsius wallacei
AAAACTACAAAACACTGCTCAAAGAAATCAAAGATGACACAAACAAGTGGAAAAATACCCCATGCTCATGGATTGGAAGAATCAACATTGTGAAGATGTCCATCCTACCTAAGGCAATCTACAGATTTAATGCAATACCCATCTAATTACCAGTAACATTCTTCTCAGACCTAGAAAACAACACAGAAATTCATATGGAAACACAAATGACCAAGAATAGCCAGAACAATCCTCAGCAAAAAAAACAAAGCAGGTGGTATCACATTACCAGACTTCAAACTTTACTATAAAGCTACAATAATCAAAACAGCTTGGTGTTGGTACAGGAACAGGCATATAGACCGATGGAATAGAATCGAGATTCCAGAAACAAAACCTCAGTTTCTCAACCAACTCATCTTCGACAAAGCCTCCACCAACTACCACTGGGGAGAGGAAAACCTAATCTGAAAGTGGTGCTGGGAAAACTGGCTGACCGCATGCAGAAGATTGAAACAGGACCCGTATCTATCCCCATACACAAAAATTAACTCCAAATGAATCAGAGACCTAAATGTAAAACCTCAAACCATAAGAACCTTAGAAAATGAAGGACATACCCTCATGGAAATTGGAACTGGCATCCAATTCCTGAACAAATCCTGAAACCCACAGGCCGTAAGAGATAAGATAGACAAGTGGGACCTCATTAAACTAACAAGCTTTTGCAAAGCCAAAGAAACCATCAAGAGAGCAGGGAGACAGCCTACAGACTGAGAAAAAGTATTTGCCAACTCCAGGTCTGACAAAGGCTTAACATCTTGGATTTACAAGAAACTCAAACGTGCAGATAAGAAAAAAAAACAAACAACCTCATTATAAAATGGGCCAAAGATATGTACAGACAGTTCTCAAAGGCAGACATCTGAGCAGCCAACAGACACATGAAGAAATGTTCAACCTCACTAATCATCAAGGAGATGCAAATCAAAACCACTCTGAGATATCACCTAACTCCAGGCAGAATGGCAATCATCAATAACTCAAAAAATAACAGTTGCTGGAGAGGGTATGGCGAAAAGGGAACACTTCTACACTGTTGGTGGGAGTGTAAACCAGTGCAGTCTCTGTGGAAAGCAGTGTGGCGATTCCTGAATGCTCTAAATATCAACCTTCCATATGACCCCGCAATCCCCCTATTGAGAATATACCCTGAGGAGCTCAAATCACTCTATAAAAAAGATACCTGCACACGTATGTTTATCGCAACATTGTTCACAATAGCAAGAACCTGGAAGCAACCATGTTGTCCATCAAAAGAGGGCTGGATTAAAAAAATGTGGTACATATACACGATGCAATACTATGCAGCCATAAAAAAGAACAAAATTATGAATTTCGCAGCAACCTGGATGGAACTAGAGTCTATAATACTGAGTGACCTCTCACAAAAAGAAAGAACTGAGTATCACATGTTCTCACTCATATAGTGGACCTTGATCATCCAATGTATTACCATAAGAACATGAGTCACAGTGGTGGGAAACTAGCGGGGGGGGGGAGGGGTAGGGAGATGGGATTAATGGTCGTAAATATCTGGGGATGGAGAGACACTTCTTATCAATAAGGATGCCTCAACAAAGCATATTTGTATACCTAACCCTTAACTGTACCCCACAATATCATAATAAAAAATATTGATTTTAATTTAAAAAAATAGCTTGTATAACCTATGGAGAAAGTTGAAAATGCTAAGCTTTTGTCAGATATACAGTTAGCAATTTTTTTTTTTTTTTTTTGCCATTCTATAGGTTGTCTCCCTGCTCTTTTGATGGGTTCTTTTGCTTTGCAAAAGATTTTCAGTTTAGAGGTCCCACTTGTCTATATTATCTTTTATGGCATATGCTTTTGGGGTTATGCTCAAGAATTGGTTGCCTAGTCCAATATGCAGAATGGTGTCTCCTGCGTTTTCTTTTAAGATTCTTATATTTGAGGCTTTACGTTTAGATCTTTGATACATTTAGAGCTGATGTTTGTGTATGGTAATAGGTAGGGGTCCTGTTTGATTCTTCTGCATGTGGCCAGTTTTCCCAGCACCATTTGCTGAATAAGGTCTTCTCTCCAAAATGGTTGTTATTAGTGCCTTTGTCAAAGATGAGTTGGTTGAAAATGCTTTTTAAATTTATTTTAATTTTTTTAAATGGGAGAGAACATTTGCACAAATGGTATATGGTTGATTCTCCCTGTAATCTTACAGCTTGGAAAATATTTGAGTTCATGCTTTACCAAAACTGAGACCTACTTAGAGTCGCATTCCTTATTTCCATGATTTAAATAACTTGTCAACACATTTGTTTATTCTAAACTATTTTATTTGTTATTTTTGTTATTATTATTATTATTGGTTAGGGGTTCTCACTTTGTTGCTCAGGCTGGAGTGCAGTGGCACTATCATGGACCACTATAATCTCAACCTCGTGGATTGAGGGGATCCTTCCGCCTTAGCCTCCTGAGTAGCTGGGATTATAGGCATAGGCCACCATGCCTGGCTGATCTTTCTGTAGAGATGAGGTCTGACTATGTTGCCCAGGCTAGTGTCTAACTCCAGGGTTCAAACAATTCTCCTGCCTTGGCCTCCCAAAGTGCTAGGATTACAGGTGTAAGCCATTACACCTGACCGATTTTATATTATCATAAGCCATTAGAAAAAAGAGAAATATATCCTTAAAAACATAAAAAGGTGACACATATGCTACTATAAAATTATGACTCAAAACATGGTGTCAAGTGCAAATACAAATACAAATTCCCTAGGGAATAAAAAGGAGCACTTTCTGTCTTGGCATGCATATGTTAGAACAGTGGTTCTCAAATTCGGGATCTTATTCAAATGTAGATTATGATTCAGTAGTTCTGGGGTGAGGCCCACACTTCTACATTTCTAAAAAGGACCCAAGTAATGCTCATGCTATTGCCCACAGACCACACTTTGAAGACAAGAAGTTAGAACATTGTTAATCACCAAAACTGGAGGTTCACATGGCCTATTTGCCACAGACGGAGTAATTGCAGTCAATTTTGCTAAGAATTTGCCCTAATTTCTTGGACATAAAGAACAATTTAAAGTATATGTTTATAAACATAATTTAAACAACTGCTCAAATCACTATGATTTTACAGTTGATTTTAATTATAGAGTAACATAATTTCCAAGATCAACATGAAAACCCTTGTTTATCAGAATTCAACCCTTACTCTTAGCTGGCGACTTAGCACATGTGGAGTGTAGGCAAGGTTCCCTAAAGAATGTCTTCACTACAAACAAACCACTTAATAAATCCAGTAGTCCTAGGACACTCAAAAATAATATTGACTCAGAGCCCATTGGTAGCTCTTGGGCCACTGCCAATTATACTGGGGAACCTGCTGTACAGGCATATTTACACTGGTTTTACTTTTAAACCTATTTTATTTATAGCATAAATTGAAATTACTAGTCAGTAATAAGCTTTATCTTTTTAATTTCCTTTTTTAAAGTTCCTGTCATGATTTTACTCTCTAAAAGCTTTTCCTTTTGTTTGATTAATTAAGCAAATTTATACACCCATTTACAAGGCATTTCCCCAAGTGTTCCTGGAAAATCTAAGCATACATTTTATATCCCACATAAAGAAGGCTTGAATCATAAAGGATCCGTCTAAATGATACATAAAATTTCCCCTTTACAATTAATATGCACACACACAAAAAACACTACCGCTAGCAGGTTAGCACTGGATTAAAGTGCTTTCACCGGATCCATCATTTTCCCAGCACCAATCTCTGGCTGACTCTCTGCTCTTAGATAATTAAACAAACTCCTATTAAGTTTAATTTCATTAAATTAACTAAGAATTTTCATTTTGTCTCTCATCTGATGACAACTGATCTAAGGAAATGGATAGTGAGGTAAATTCAGTTTGCTGCAGTTTAACTTTCTAAACAAAGGGATATCACATCTGGTGCTGTTTACTATTGGAATACACTTCCTTTTGCCTATCAGATGGTCTCCATTTGATTAAGGATGCATCTAAGGTAGAATGGTTCAATTATGCTTGAAAATACATAAGTAGAACTTTTTAAAAAATGGACAAAGCAATAGGACACTAGTTAAAAGTGAACCCTTTATTTCTTAGTAACAAAAGAGAAAATAATCCATAAGAAAATAATCACTTAGAAAAATGAAGTTAAGATACTCTCACATGGACCAACAAAAAACATATAAACTAAAAATTCATGCAGATTCAGCAACTGTTTCCTTTCTTTGTGGTAAGAATTTTAAAACTGTAGATCCTTTGTTTCTCCACACTGGTACAAAGCTTATACTATCAGAGAGAACAATTTAGCTTTCTTTTAATATGTGGTTTTGTATGAAATAATTCTACTGAAATTTACTGAAAAAAGCCACATATCAACAGATTTCCTTGGAATGTACTAAGATGTGTGTTAGAAATTCCTGACACATAAAATCTTCACAAAAAGGTGACCACCACTTACCAATCTGCAGCATTAGGTAATCTGATTATTTACAGCTGGAAGTAGCTAAGAAGCTCTAAAACAGTATAATTTAGACAAGCTGACCTGGCACAATCTCTGGGCAGCCCTGGCCTGCCTGTGTGCACTGATCACCCCAGAGAATCTCCAGTGTGCCAAGGACCACCACTGCTGCCATGACGCATGCTAATTTCCATTTCACACAGGTGCACTTACTGATTTTTCCTCAACAGGAATTCCAATTGATGAATTTAGAGTCTATCCTACTCAGTAATCTATCACAGAAACAAAGAGCAGAGAACCATATGTTCTCACTTATAAGCGGACCTTGAAAAATTATCAAAGTACTGTAAGAAAGGAATTGGCAGTAGTGGGAAACTGCTAGGGAAGGGGGGATGGGATTGGCGTTTGAGGGAAGCTGCCAGGTGAGAGGGGGGCGCATCTCATCAACAAGGGTACCTGCATAATAAACATTTGTATACCTAACCCCGAATTGTACCCCACATCCTTAAGATAAAAAATAAAATTTAAAAATTAAAAAAAAAGAAAAAATACAAACATCCTCATTTCAAAGTGAAGATATGCTTTGGAAGAAAAAAGTTGTCATGGGAGTGATGTGGTTCATTCAGGTGCCTATGCTTCAAACAAATGAGGTGGTTTGTGTTCATTAGGTGAGAATTTAGCTTAACAAGGGAGAGAAACACCCTCAGAAAATCAAGCACTCTGTAGTGCGGCAAATATTTGAGCTCTGTGTAGCTTTGGGGCACGCAGAGTTGGGGGTAGGGAGCAGATTTTCAAAAACATCTTTTCCTCTTTCAAAGTTGAAGCTAAAATTTATTCTAGAGCAGGAAGGACAGAATCTCCCTTCCTTCCCTTGTCCCCCACCTTGCTCTTCATCCTCTCTCTTTCCTTCCCTTTATTTCCTTCCATTTCCTCTCCTTTATTCTCCCTTCTTCCTTATCCCCTCTTCCCTTCCTCCACCTTCCCTCTCCTCGCCTTTCTTTCCTCTCTGTCTTCTCCCTCCTCTTTCTGTGCCTACAACTTCCCCATTGGTACCTCAAACTAACCCCAAATAATTATAATCCTAGTCACGTATGGGTTTAATAGACTTCACAGCTTCCTATACTGAAAATCTAACCAATAAGTACAACATTTCAAGGAAATGTTTCTATGTATGAACAACTAACTGAGGGATGCCGGTATGCACATATAGAAGTGGATGCTTCCCAAAGCACAGAGGCACTTCCAGTGCTATACTTATAGTATTATGCTGAACCCAAGTGCAAGATTCAGGTTTTGGGGGGCACTGAATCTTACAGATTGTTTGATGGGATGAACTCATTAAAGAAAAATGATATAGATATATATATATATTTAGATTAAAAAGTGAATATTTCAAATGAGAAAAAAATCACAACAAACTATGGGAAGTTTGTAGATTTGGGTCCTTTTTTCTTTCCAAGGTTTTTAAGGGAATGCATCAGAAATGCTTTTGTAAGACAGTGTTCTGATTGCAACTTTGTTTCTCCTCTCCACTTAGAATACAGTGCAAATAAACACAACACTCAGAAGCCAGGGAACTGAGGATCCCAGAGACTTAAGCTTCCTTAGTTTTACAGTAAATTTATCTCTGCTTATCTTACTGACATCCTTTTAGAATGGACTTATTTTCTCCTATTAAAAAATATTTTTAAATGGAGAAATGATATTTCCATATATTAAGTGCAATATATTGTTTTGAAATATGTATACATTGTGGAATGGCCAACTTGAGCCAATTAGCTCACAAATTACCTCACATACTTATTTTTTGGTGATAACAGTTAAAATTTACTTGTAGCAATGTTCAAAAATACAAATTGTTACTGTAGTCACCATGTTGTACAATAGATCTCTGGAATTTATTCCTCCTGATCGAAGTTTTGCATCCTTTGACCAATCCTCTCTTCTCTTTGAACAGAATAAAAGAATAGACCATTTTCAAGATGTAGGTTCTTTAGGTTTTTATTTTTAATAATGAAGAGCTTATGTAACACCAATACTGTGTATTGCCTTATAGATTTTTGGGAAAACATTTCTATATTTGGTATGCAGTAATAAAATGATACTTAAAGATTTAATATCATTACCATATAATTTTAATTCTTTTGAAGTATTTAAAAATTTTGTTCAGTCTGTATTCATTAGCTAGTTTCCTATACTTATTCATTCTAATTGTAACTATCCTTGTACAGTGAATGAGGTCAATGTGATTGTTATGTTTATCAATAATTAAATATATATAAAATCCAGTTGCATTCCTTGATATTCCTTTTGTAAAAAACAGTTTGAGAATCTGAGGGATACATAAACTGCTCATTTCTTTCAAAATCATTTCAGAAACTAAAAACTACATTAGTGATTTGAAAAAAAAGCTTCTAATATCTTGTATCACATTTATTATTTTAGTGGCAAGTTTTTCACACTTCCTCATTGAACCAAGAATTCTGTCATCTTGTGAAAAGATAGCAACATTGCCTACACTGGTAAGATTTGTAAATTGGAGCTGAGTGTGAAGGTAACATGATGAGGAAAGCACATTAACCAACCTGAGTTCAATACAAGATTAACACTTCAGCCAAGATGTGTGTGAAAGGTTGCTAACATAAACTGAAGACTCAAAATTAAGGACAAGGAAGCTTCTATTACTAAGTACACGGTTAACAGCAGATTCTGAAAATGAGAAGCATGATATATCTTGTATTTGAATTTAAGATAATTTTAAAATATATTTCAAAATAAAAAAGAACTTACTTTATCCTAAATCAGATTCGACAAACTCCTCCAGCGTCTGGTATTTTTATAACTCTCCTCTCACAAAATAAAAAAAATACACAAGTTGTTTAAGAGAAAGCACAGGAAGCCTTCATAGCTACTAGAAGAGCAGGAGAAAACAAAGTGGAACACGGTCTTAGCTCTTGGCCACCCAGTTTATGCCTTTATTACTGGGTACTGACAGAGTTTTCAACTGTAGAAAAGCTTCTCCAAATTATCCCATCTCCAAGTCACCTGGAATGGCTCCCAACTGTGGGCTCTTCACTTATTTGACACTTCTTTCTTTTTATGGGTAAAAAAAAAAAATCAATATATACACTTGCACCCTTTAAATATAAATATATTATTTTTAGAGTAGCTTTTGGTTCACAGCAACATTGAGCAAAGGTACAGAGATATATCTACCATTATAGTATCAGAGTAGTTTCACTGCCATACAAATCCTTGGTGCCCTATCTAATCATTCCTTCCCTACCTCTAACCCCTGGCAACATGAATTTTTCTGTCTTCATAGTTTTGCCATTTTTTCATGTCATGTAGTTGGAATCAGACTGTATGTAGCCTTCTCAAACTGGCTTCTTTCATGTAAGAACATGAATTGAAATTTCCTCCATGTCTTGTCATGGCTTGACAGCTCATTTCCTGTTTAGCATTGAATAATATTTTATTATCTCGATATACCACAGTTTTATAAAAATCTATTTACCTACTGAAGGACATCTTAGTTGGTTCCAGGTTTTGGAAAATATGGATAAAGCTGTTATAAACAATTGTGTGTGGGTTTTTATATGGACATATATTTTGAGATTCTTTGCATGTGATTGCTGGATCACTTGGTAAAAGTAGGTTTAGTTTTGTGCGACACTGCAAAAGTGTCTTCCAAGGTGGCTGTACCACTTTGAATTCTCATAAGTAACAAATGAGAGTTCCTGCTTTTTTGTTTGTTTTGTTTTGTTTTTTGAGTTAGAGGAGCACTTGGTTGCCCAGATTTGGAGGACAGTGGCACACTCCCAGCCACCGCAGTCTCCGCTTGCTGGGCTCAGGTGATCCTTCCTCTCCAGCCTTTCAAGTAGCTGGAAATATAGGCATGCACCACTTCACCCAGCTAATTTTTTGATTTACTGTAGAGATGAAGTCTTGCCAAGTTCCCCAGGCTGGTCTCGACATCCTCACCAGCTTGTAGTGTTGTTAGTTTGGGATTTTGGCATTCTAATAATTGTATAATGATATTTCATTGTTTGAATTTGCATTTACTGATGATATATAATGTGGAACATCTTTTCACATGCTTACTTGCCATCTGTATATTTTCTTTGGTGCAGTGTTTACACGCAGGTTTTTGCCCAATTGTTAACCAGGCTGTTATCTTTTTGTTCAGTTTTAGAGTTCTTTGTGTATTTTGATAACAGTCCTTTATTATATAAGTCTTTTGTAAACATTTTCTCCCAGTCTGTGACTTCTCTTTTTGTTTTCTTGACATTATCTTTTGCAGACAAGAACATATCCATTTTAATGAAGTCCAGTATATAAGTTTTAACTTTCATGGATCTTGCCTTGGGTGTTGTACCAAAAAGTCATTGCCGTACCCCAAGGTTATCCAGGTTTTAATCTATGTTATCTTCAGAAGTTTTATTGTTTTGTGTTTTGCATTTAGGTCTATAATCCATTTTGAGTTAATTTTTGTGAAGAATGTAAAGTCTATATCTGGACTCATATATTTTTTTGCATGTGAATATTCAGCTGTTTCAACACCATTTGTTGAAAAGACTCTTTGCTCCTTTATACTGTCTTTGCTCTTTTGTCAAAAATGAGTTGGCTACAGTTATGTGAATCTATTTCTGGGCTTTCCATTCTTATTCTTTGATCTATATGTCTATTAAGTGTGGTAGTAGTCATTCTCTAAATATGTTATTCTCCTTCAAAACTGTGTTGGCTATTCTGAGTTTTTTGCCTCTCCGTGTATATTTCACAATCAGCTTGTCGATATGCCTAAAATAACTTTCTGAGATTTTGACTGGGATTGCATTGAATCTGTAGATCAAGTTTTGAAGAGCTGACATCTTGACAATACTGAGTCTTCCTGTACATAAACATGGAACATGATTTTATTTATTTAATCTTTTTTGATTTCTTTCATCAGCATTTTGTGGTTTTCCTTATATTTATCTTATACACATTTTGCTAGATTTATACCTAAGTTTCTCATTTTTTGAATGCCAGTGTAATAGTATTGTGCTTTTACTTTCAGATTATACTTATTCATTACTGGTATATAGAAAAGTGACTTTTATGTATTAACTTTGTATCCTAAAACCTTTCTATAGTAGCTTATTAGTTCCAGAAGTTTTTTGGTTAGTTCTTTTAAATGTTTTTCATAGAGAATCATGTCGTTTACAAACAAAGCCAGTTTTTATTTCTTCCTTTCCAATCTGTATACCTTTTATTTCCTTTTCTTGTCTTATGGCATTAGCTGGAACTTCCAATACAATGTTGAAAACATTGTTGAGAATTCCTTGTCTTGTTTGTGTTCTTAGTGGAAAAGTTTCAAATTTCTTACCATAAAGTATGATGTTAGCTGTGGGTTTTTTGTTGATATTGTTTACAAAACTGAGAATGTTTTCTCTCTATTTTGATTCCAAATTTATGACAATTCTTATCATAAATGTGTGTTGGATGTAATCAAATGCTTTTTCTGTAACAATTGATATAATCATGTGATTTTTCTTCTTTAGCCTGTTGTGATGTATTACATTAATAAAGTTTTGAATATTGAACCAGTCTGACATACCTGGGATAAAGCCCATTTGTTCATGGCATACAGTTTTTTTTAATACATTGTTGGATTCAATTTGTTAATATTTCATTGGAGATTTCTGCATCAATGTTTATGAGGTATACTGATCTGTAGTTTTTTTGTTTTGTTTTGGTTTTTTGTAATGTCTTTGTCTGGTTTTGTATTAAATTAATGCTGTCTTCCTTGAATGAGTTAAGAAGTATTATACCCATCTTTTTATGCTACCTTCAAGCCTTATTTCATCAATTCTTTCCTGGTCTCTTTAATAATCTTAAAATTAGTAGTAGTTGATATTTTAAAAATGTTTACTATGTGTTAGATCCTGTGCTTAAAGCTTTATATGAAATGTCCTCAGTCTCTTATTTAGTCCCCCTAGTACCTATTTTACTTATTATTTTTACCTCATTTCAGATGTGGGGATTTATCTGCCCCTTCCTTTGCTTTTCTTCTAAATCTGTGACTATACATGGATTTTCTCCTTCTCCATTAAAAAAATACAGTAAAGTCCTTTTCCTGTTTTTCTTTCTTCCTATACAATTATTTACTCTTCTTAACTTCATTATAAAAATAGATGCTTCAACTTCACTTTCTCCTAAGTCTATTTAATAATTTTCTTCTTTTTCTCTTCAATGAAAAAAAAACATTTTCTTGGAAAAGCCATCAATATTTTCTGCTACCAGTTTAACTCTCGGCTCACTTTGAGTCACTTTGAGTCTGGCTTATGGCCTGCCATCTTACTGAAACACCTCTGCCAAATATCACCACTGCTGCCTGGTCCAATTGTACCTTGTTAGTTCCCAGACTATTTGACTTCCATAGTGCCAATGATATCTTAACTTTAACAAAGTTGTAAATACAGGCTGTCAAACTATAAATTTCATAATTACCTCTATTTCTTCACTGTCTGTAATTAGCTATCTGCTGCTGTGTAACAAACTTAGTTGTCTAAAGAATTGCCCATTTATTCTCATATTTTCTGTGAGTTATGAGTTCATGTGTAGATAAACTGGATTATTTTTCAAAGATCCCATAATACCACAATCCAGATATTGGCCAGGTTCTTATGTTTGATTTGAGATACACATGATGAAGGGTCACTCAGGTTATTGGCTGAAGCCAGTCCCTTATGGCTGCAGAACTGACTGAGGGCTTGAGTTCCTTGCTAGTACACCTTCTAACTTTCATTAGTCACTGGTTTCTATTGAAAAAGCTGATCTGAATTAGTAATAACATTATAATTATTTAGCTAAAATTTATAAGCATTTTGTAGGTGACAAGTACAGCTTTAAATATGTTGCAAATTTTACTGATTTAATCATCACAGAATCTTTGTAAGTAGTATTATGTCCTCCATGTTACAGATTTAAAAAAAAATTGAAACAGGAATAAAATAAATTAAGCCAGTTGCCCAGGGTCACGCATGTAATAAGTAATAGAGCTGAAATTCATGAATAAGCTTTTCTGAGTTGAGAATTCATATTTATAACCATAGCACACAATGTATTTTTAAAAATAAATTATGTATTATTCATATTTGGCAAAGTTGAAGAAGACCTCTGAGCAAGTTGATAATATTTAGGTTTGCAAGGAAAATTCACAAGCATTCATTCTTTTTTCTCCCTCAATTCTAAGGTTTGCATCATCAATAAAATCAGGCCAGTCATTAATGCTGATAAGTGCCATCCCTGATCCTATCCCTCATATCTTTTAATGTAACAATCTTGGGGAAGATGTTTGAGTCATGAAAGAAACAATGTGATGAAGTGAAGGGAAATCTGACAGCAGCAAGTCTCAACAAACTGGACTGTTGCCAAGAATATTCTGCTTATCTAGATAAAGACCAATATAACTTCTTGGCCTTCTCACTAAACAAGTTACTAACGTAACTTGTAGTGTAGTCATGATTCATCAGCATTTTCTAATCTTGCTCCCAGCTACGGTCACATTCATTTAAGGACAAAGATGCCCAGGCACTGGAATATCCTACTATGAAACCAAGTGTGAGATACTAGGGAAGATGGACTATTGATACTACTACTTTGGTTATCATAGGTAGGGGAATGAATGGGGTTTACAATAATAGTTAGACAACTGCTTCAAGAGTATAAATATTGTATGTGCTAATTGAAGTCTCAACATTAAATAAATAAAGCCCAGTTCAATGGCCATATCCTTTAAACTTCAGTTTTCTCATTTTAAAAGATGAAGAATGCCAACTTAATATTAAATGTTAATTTATTGAAATTGAAAACATTTATATTTTTTAAAAACTTAGTTGAGATCCCAGTATCCTGGTAAGGTGTGAGTTTAATAAATGCTATTAATTACTATTAGCTTTCACAATATTGTTATGGTAATTGTTATGACTTTATATATTATATTACATTAGGGAGAATTTACCATTTAACAGTTATTATTATCATAATTACAATATTACAGCCAACGTTTGCTAAGTGCTTGCTTTATGGCCAAGCTATACACAGTTCCTACAGAGTCACTTCCTACTAATACCTTAGAAAATAAAGATTCTATGTAGTTACCACATATATTACTAGAAAGTTTGGCATTATTTTATTAAAATTGAGAAGAAACCTGAATGCTAGTTATTGGATTTCTGTGTGCAGACTGAGGTATAAGAGGGTCCTACATGACAGGTCACACTTTCTTTAAGAAAAGTTTCAGATCTTCTCAAATAAAGCGATGCTAAGATATGTAAAGCATATAATCACATAAAATGTGAAGACTTATTTTTACCTGCATTGGTGGAGCACTGGAAGTCTCAGGGATCAACTCTGTAATCTAAATTCCTTAGGTCATGGATGTTATTTGGCACCACTGGTAGGGATAGTATGGCCAAAATTAAACATCAATGGGGATACTTTAGAATCATCATTTAATAACAGGGAGCAACGGAAGACACTATACTCATCACCAATGGCATTATATTTACATTATTGGGGAAACAGTTAACTCTCTACTATCCCTCATGTTAGAACACGAAGGAAATCATTTAAGTCTGGGAGGATTTAGTTATTTTCCAGCAGATGTTATAACCTATAAAATAGCTGATCTTAGTGGCATTGTTTCTTCATATAGCCAACACAAGGGCAAGAACATGACCAAATGCTCAGCAAGTAAATTGGTATTGTATTCACTGTCCATCAAGAACTGGAGTTAAATGGTTAGCTTCCTCTTGTTTGCCCAGGAATGAAACATAGGCATATTCTCCAGCTTAGTCTCAGACTTAATGTTTGCCTGGGTCCCACCCATCAGAAGCAAGTTTCATCAAAAGCATTCAGGGCAATTGAGTTATTTCCTGTTATTCCTCTAATGGAGTATATAATGAGGTTAGGGTAAGTAGAAAGGAGGATAAAGGGAAGTAACCGAATGGATATGCCAAATTGGGCCCTCTTTTAGTATGTCAGAGTTGACTGGATATCAGTCTGATAAACACAGTTGGTTCCATAAATCCTCATAGTAGTTAAAGCATTTTATCACAGTTTATTAGACTGTGATAAAATGTATAGTACAGTAGATGTCCTCATATATTCTGGAAATTACCAGCACCCATTTATATGGAACCTGCACTACCAGTTTTAATTAACTGAAGTCATCTGCTTGGAATTATGCTCTCAATTTAGCTCACATTTCAATCTCCATAAATTCTTTCTCAGCGCTTTACTCTGTAGAATGTAAATGGGTCCTGTGCCAATCCCCAGGAATGTCTAATGGCACCAAGAAATGGTACATTGTAGAACATTTAACAATCATCCAGCTTTGGGAATGTTGTATTAAACTGGGGTTGTTATGTTGATTTAACCTGAAAAGTCAACATTTGCATGTATACTGTATTTGTTACCTCTTGTTGCCAGAAACTTTTTAATATTTGAATCAAAGATAGTTGACTTGAACAAAGAAAATTATATTTTCTCCATATAGCACACAAAATTATATTTGATTATCTTTCATGAAATTATGGGTGAAATTGATAATTATTTACTTAAAATACCATTGGATGTTTTTCTTCAATATAGCATCTGAAGCATCTAAAAGAAAAAAATAGTAGTAGCATATATTAATAATATATTTTTGATCATATCAACATTTTTATACTCCATTTTCTGATTAGCCCATCTTTAAAAATATCTTAATTAAGATATTGTTAAATCTCAATATCATTTAAAGTATCATTATATTAAAGAATATCAAATGATGATCATATATTACATTACACATGCACATGATCATTATGAACTGTAGGTTATTTTTTAAAATGCCTAATACATAGTTTTCAGAGGAGTAGACTAGAATGAGGTGAGCAAAGATGGAAGTGTTAAAAAAATACCTTTAAGATTTTACTGAGTAAAGTTTACAAGAAATGACAAGATAGTTATTTGAGTCTTTCTTTACTGCATGCCCTGTCTACCAGTGCTGTGATGAAATAAGTGCATGTAAGGTTTTACTATTCTTAATTTTTCAGACAGGATAAAAAGGACAGAGTTTTATTGGCTGTTGTCTGACTTGTCTCTGCATTAATTTTATCTGGTTCCTTTGTGACTATCCATTCCATGGATAGTTGTTTGTAAACCGTAGGTGCTTATTAAATACTATTGACTATCTATGCTATTAAATTGGTAGTACATATTCTTATTTCTTGTGCTTCTTGGCAAACAAACTAAAAGAATACAATGAACTAATTTGCATCACATGGGTGAGCACAGAGAGTGTTTAATTCAGTCTAATGTTCTTTCCAAATGTTTCAATATTTCTTTGAATTGAGTCTCTTTGAATTGAGTCTCTTTCCATGATCAGGCGGAGTAAGATGTTCTCTGGGAATAAAGCGTTCATTCATGTGATGAAAATTAACTCCAGAGCACCAGGGAGTTAATGGTAAATTATTTTTTCTATGGTACCAAAATGAGTCAAATTGCAAATTAATCATTTCTCAGGGTATGCCAAACTACAAGTTGCATTTTTAAAAAAAGTCTCGGAAAGAGAGTCAGTGCCTTCTTTCTACCTTGTCATCTTGTCGGGCCTTATGAGTCTTTCCCACTCTCATTTACTGTTTGATTCACTCTCATCCAGCCCAGTTTTGAGATGTGTGTGTGAAATGAAGGGTGTGAGTATCTTTTGGGTAGACAAACTAGTCTGCAGCAACAGGTTTCTTCTGCTATGCTGGCACAATCCTGATTTTATTACAATTTCAAAATCTTTCCTAACTGACTCCAGTATCCTAATGACTTGAAGCTGTCCATGGTGGTCTCATTCTCAATTCTAAGAGATTGGTTTTAGGTGTGGCTACATGATAGCACAGACAATGGGATATGAGGTGATGTTTGTTGGCATTAGTTGTTGGCATTAGTTTACTCACTGATGATGCAGGAAACAAGAAATTAACCTCTCTACTACCAGGGAATGTGGCAGCCATCTTGCCATTGAGAGAGTAAACATGTTCAGGATGAGGCTAAGGGCTAAGATTGAGGACCATGGAACCGACAATTGAAAGGAACTCTGTCCTTCAAGACATCATTGAGCCCTGTAGCTATACCAATCCCTACCTCTAAGGTATAGTTCTAACTAGTAAGAGAAATAAATGAAAAAATGAGAAAATTTCTGGAGTATTTCAGAAACAAAATATTCCTAATTGCTTATATCAGTTGAGACAGAGTTGTCTACTAACTGCTGGCAATGGAAACTCTTCCTGGGGACCTATTTAGACCACAGGGCAAATATATGTGTTTTGATAGGATCTGGGAAGGACTATAAAATGATAGGTTCTTGTCAAAACAAGATCCCTAAACACAGGCTAGGTCCTGGTCAAAATATATTCAGCAGAGAAGGTATTTCTTACTCCCCTAACAGACAATGGTAGAATAATATTTACTATCTCTGTTTATTAATAATTATTGAAATATTCCTCTGTAAGTCAAATTTATTCTTTTTAAAAAATAAAATATATTTGTTTAAGTATTTGGAAAGATTTCGAGGGGACATCAATGTACCCACTTCTAGGAGAAAAGTTTTTAATTGCAAAGCATACCCAATGTTTTGATTAGGTTTTATTATAAGAGATTAGGCTTTATCTCTGCATATTGTATACAGAGAATCTTCCTTGGAAGGGGGATCTCAAAAAAGAAATAGACAATAACTTTGTTTAAACTAGATAAAAATAATATAAAATCTAGATGACCTACTCCAAGATAAACAAATGTGGTTTTAGATGTATACTTACTGGGAGGCAGAATTTAAAGGATACAAAAGAAAAGAAAAATATATATTAAAAAGTGTTGCTATGTAGAGACGATTTCATATTTCAATAGCACCTGAAGAAATAATGTGTATCCTAAATTCCTATCAAAACATCAGAGATCCATTTTTTAGATAAGTGGTCCTACAGCTAAATATTAGGAAAGAGTAATATCATAATGACATTTCAGATGGCAGAAAAGCATATTTCATAGTCCTAAAAATAGTAAAACATATTCATTTGAACATCTGGTCATTTCAGATGAAAAATTTAAAGGATCTTCACTGTGTATGTATTGTTACATTGAAAGAGACAAGTAGTGGTTGAGAACAAAAGAATCACTCATGTGCTTTTAAAATGTTAGAGTCACTTAGATAATTAATTAGTATTAATTGACACTCGTGAATGTTTTTAGTTTGCAATAATGCCAAGTGAATGGCCCAATAGATTGCTCACTGACTAGAATCCTGTTAACCTTGACTACAAAATGGAATGGCATACACAGCTTACTTTTATCTGTCTGTAAAATAATAATAATAATGTTATGCTATTTTTTTAAAACAATTCCATCTTTCATTGCTCCTGGCTGTGTGAAATACTATTATAGTTGAAAGAAAATTTGCATAATGCTTTTGAAAGGCTTAATAGCTGTAATAATTTTAAGCTATATGAAATGTTTATACTATATAAAAAGCTGAATTTTTTTATTGTGAGAGAGGATTATTAGGGCATATCATCTAATCAAGAGAGTGATGGTAATAGATGGGTAGGTGACTGTTGAGGGTTCATGTTTCACTAATAGGCTTAAGATTTTCCTGTACTGAATTGGCTAATGACTATCTTTTAAAAATGAAATATTTAGAAAATGAGATATCTTTTTAATAGTTTATCTTGAAATTGTTTTGTTGTCCTCAATGTGTGCTCTAGCCTTAGCGATTTTAACACATATCATATGAGAGGATCTCTGTAGAGATTATTGTTTTCTCTTTGTATTTTGCTTTTGTTCTGGAAGTACCCCTTTCTCATTCCAGAGTTCTAGATAACTAATAGGGGCAAAAAGCAAAGTAGAGATCCTTCTGACATTTGATTGATAGTATACAAATCTATAATCTGTATAATATCACTCTCCTATGAAATGTTGAATGGTGAGTTTAGGAATTTAATATTAGTTGTCACAATTAATCAAATTATTTTGTGGAAAGAACTAGCTTCCTGTTTTAATAATAAATGCATTAGACTTTTCTGAGTATCTTTCTTCTAGATCTAACTGCTTAGCAAAGAAAACCATGTGTCTGTATCTGGAGCTAGTTCTTTATTACCTAACTAAGTAAACTTTCTGTACTTGGTCTTAGTTTCTTCATACACAAAATGAATATAGTAAGAATGATGCAGAATTGTTGTGAGGATTAAATGAGTTGAGGTATGTGAAGTGACTAGTATATAATATAGATAAATAGATATCATCATCTTTAGCTATTTATCTACTGAATATAGTCAGTTATATTTCTTTCAAAATCATGCAATATTTTTAAATTTTTTATGAATCGACTTTGTCTACTCATCCGAAATGAGTTCTTTTAATTTCAACCATCAGTGAAAATGATGATGTCTTTTCCATTACCTGTGTCTCAAAACTTTCCAGAAGAATTAATGAAAAATGATTACACAGAAACATATACCTACATAAGCATTTATTTTTTTGTTTTTTATTTTTGAGAAAGCAGGATTTATTGAGAGGATAGAAAAGCTTCACAGTGAGAGGGGACCTGATGGTGTTGCCCTATTGTTTTAAATAATAGTTTGAAGAAACTTTTTATTTTTTATTTTTATTTTTTATTTTTTATTTTTTTGAGTTGGAGTCTCACTCTGTCGCCCAGACTGGAGTGCAGTGGCCGCTCCCGGCCACCGCAGCCTCGACCTGCTGGGCTCCAACGATCCTTCCGCCTCAGGCTTCCAAGTAGCTGGAACTACAGGCGCGCACTACCACGCCCCGCTGATTTTTTGATTTATTGTAGAGATGAGGTCTCGCTTGCCCAGGCGGGTCTCGAACCCGCGGGCTCAGGCAATCCACTCACCTCAGCCTCCCAAAGGTGCGGGATTACAGGCTGAGCCACCGAGCCCGACTTAAACAGAAACGATCTTGCCGACGAGGATGGGATTCGAACCCACAACTGCAGGGCACAATGGATTAGCAGTCCATCGCCTTAACCACTCGGCCACCTCGTCCCGTGAAACTTTTTAATAAAAAAATGGAAGCATCTTCAACTGGTTTTGCTCTTTATTACTCTACCAGCAGAATGACTTCATGGATGTTGTATACTAATTTATTTTATTTTATTTTGTTTTCTTACTTATTTTTCTCTATTTTAGAGTTGTGGGTTACTCATGAGAATTTGCTACATAAGTATATAGTGTGCAGGTGAGGTTTGGGCTTCTAGTGAGCCCTTTCTCCCCCCGTAGCGGGCATGGTACACAATGAGTGGTTGTGTGCCCCTTATCCTTCCTCCCCCTGCTAGTAGTGCACAGTGTTTATTGTTCCTGCCTTTGTGCTCGCACACCAACTGCTTGGGGCCCACTTATGATTGAGAACATATGGTATTCAGGTTTTTTTGTTTCTGTGATAATTATGATGGTCTCCAGTTGTATCCATGTGGCTGCAAAGGACATAATTTTTTTATAGCTCCACCATGTGTATGTACATTTTCTTCATCCTATCCACTTTTGATGGGCATGTGGACTGCTTCCATTCTTTGCAATGAGCATAAGTGCTGCAATGAACATAAGTGTGCAGGTCGCTTCTTGGTAGAGTGACTTATGTTCCTTTGGGTCTATTCCCAGAAGCAGAATTGCTAGATTGTATTGTAGTTTGTTTCAGTTGTTTGGGAAAATGCCACACTGTTATCCACAAAGTTGTACTGACTTACATTCCCACCAACAGTGTAGAAGTGTTTGCTTTACACTAGAGCCTCGTCAACACCTATTTTGTCTGTTTTGATTTTTTAATGATAGTTATCCTTACTAGTATTAGGTGGTATCTCATTTTGGTTTGTACTTCCTTGATGATCAGTGAGGCTGAGTACCATTTTTTCATATGTTTGTTGACTGCTTGAATGTCTTACTTTGAGAAGTGTCTGTTCGTATCCTTTGCCTTTCCTCCCGGCCCCCTGAAGATAGCTTTAGCTATGCATTTTTGTTTTGTTTCTTTTCTTCCACATGAATTTCTGTGTTTTCTTTTCTAGGTCTATGAAACACGGTGCTGGTAATTTGATAGGAATTATTGAATCTGTAGATTGTCTTGGGTAGGATGGACATTTCGATTACGTTGAGTCTTCCAAACCATGAGCATGAGATGTTCTTCCATTTGTTTGTGTCATCCTTGATTTTTTTGAACAGAGTTTTGTAGTTCTTATTGTAAACAATTGTAAAGGTCTTTTACCTCTTTGGTTAGATAGGTGCTGAGGTATATTATTTTCTTTCTCTGGCTATTGTGAATGACATTGTGTTTTTTATTTGCTTCTCATTTGTTTGCTGTTTGTGCATGGAAATGTTTTTTGTGTGTTGATTTTGTATTCCAAGATGTTACAAAAGTCATTTATCAGTGCAAGGTTTTTGACAGATTTTCTATGATTTTCTAGACTATGAGGGGGGACCTCCAAAAAACCCCATAATTTATTTATAAAAAGTGTGTACTTATTCTTACATGTTTAAACGTCAGTTATTTTCAAACTACTCCAATTTATGTAGTAACCGATTGAGATGCTTTTCCTACTGCTCAAAGGAAGCAGTTTTTGAACTCATTAATTTTTATGTTTTTTAGTTCTTCTGTTGTTTTTTGTTTTGCATCTTCCACAATGGCAAAATATTTCCCTTTTAGGATTTTTTTTTTCATCCAAGCAACCAAAAAAAAAAAAGTCATTTGGGGTAAGATCAGGTGAATAAGGAGGTGAGGGCATGGGGGTCATGCCGTTTTTGGTCAAAAACTGCTGAACTCTCAAAAACTGCTGAACACTCCCCATAGAATCATATCATCTGCAAAGAGGGTTAATTTAACTTTTTTTCTTTTTCCTATTTGTATACCACAAATTTCTTTCTCCTGTCTGATGCTTTGGGTAGGACTTCCAGAACTATGTTAAATATGAAGAATGAGAATGGGCATCCTTGTTCAGTTCTTAGGGGAAATGCTTCTAGTTCCTTCCTGTTAAACATGGTGTTTTCACAGGCTTGTCATAGATGGCTTTTATTATTTTGAGGACTATTCTTTCAATGCCTAGGTGGTGAGAGTTTTTATCAAGAAGGAATATTGGATTTAATCAAATGCTTTTCCTGTGTCTAATGAGATAATCATGTGGTTCTTGGTTTTATATCTGTTTACATGATGGTTTACATTTATTGATTTATATATGTTGAACCAGCCTTGCATTGTGGGAATGAAGCCTACCTGGTCATGATGGATGGTCCTTGAAATGTGCTGTTTAATTCAATTTGCTAGAATCTTGTTGATAATTTTTGCATCTATGTTCATCAGAAAAATTGGCCTTTAGTTTTCTTTCTTTGTTGGGTATTAGCTCCCTTAGGTGCTACGTTAGACTGTTTTCTTGAGATCCCCCTATTTTCTTGATATGTACATGCAAAGTTATAAACTTCCATCTCAGCACTGCCTTCATGGTATTCAGAGCCTTCGGTGTTTTGTGTCTTTGCTTTCATTTGTTTCTAAGGATCTTTTTATTTCTGACTTTATTTCTGCATTTCTGGTTTTTAGGTTTTGGAGTTGATTTGAATAACTTGCAAACTCTGTGCTTTTGCCATGAGTGGAATTGTTATTTCTACCTGTGCTTATAACTTTCTTAAGCATCCTCTGAAAGACTGGTCTAGAGGTGGCATATTCTAAGTTGGATGTCCTGGGAGGATTTTAATTCTCCTTCATAAATGTAGCTTAGCTTGGCAGGGTAGGAAATTTTTGGCTGAAATTGCTTTTGTTTAAGAATGTTAAAGATAGGACTCCAGTCACTTTTAGCTTGTGGGATTCCTGCTGGGAAGTCTGCTGCAATTCTGATGGGTTTTCCTTGGTAGGTGGTCTATCCCTTCTTTCTAGCTGCCTTGAGGACTTGTTCTTTCATGCTCATCTTATGGAGATGGATTGCTATGTGCTTTGGTGATGATCTTCTTGTATAATACCTTGCAGGAGTTCTCTGGATCTCTTGTGTCTACATGGCCACCTCTCTGGTGAGATATGAGAAATTGTATTAGATGATCTCTTGAAAGACTTGTTCCAGGGTGTTCTCAGTTTCCTGTTCTCTCTCATGGATGCAAATCAACTATAGATTTGGTCTCTTTACATAATTCTAAACTTCTTGTAGGCTTTGCTCATTTGTCCCAAGCCTTTTCCCCCTGTTTTTATTTAACTGGATTAGTTCAACTCTCATTCTCTGATATTCTTTCCTCTGCTTGCTTGATTCTGCCATTAAGGCTTGACATTGTGTTTTGAAATTCCAGAAAGTAATTTATTTTCAGGAATTCAGATTGGTCCTTTCTTATAATGGCCAGCTCAGTTTTCACTTCCTACACTGTTTGTGCTACCTGGATGATTTGTGTCTACCTTCTCATGCATCTCCTTGAATGTCTTTGCCATTCATAGTCTGTCATTGGGGACAGGTCATTCTGGATGCGTTTCATTGCTTGGGATCTGGGAAGTCATTTTGAGGGTGTTGACATGTTAAGGCTTTAAGGATTGTAGGGTTTTTTTTGCTTATTCTTCCTCATCTGTGACATCAAACCCTTCTCTTTTATTTATTCATTATTTTAATTACATAAGATTGCTACTGTTGGGGGCTGACTGTTTGTGGGCTTTGTTGGTTTTTTGTTTCATTTTTGCCTGTCCTTCCTTCTGTGACCTGCCTGTGGGGGTTCAACAGTAGTAGAAAGGGTGGTGATCTTGGAGGAAACCTTCAAAAACAGCTTCACCTGTGTAGTCTACAAAGAAACAAGACATAACCTTTCCTCTATTTCTGATTCTTTCCCCTCCCTCAGGGACAGGCTATGGAGAGAAGCTCTTCTTCAGACTGCTTGCCCTTTCAGTAGGGTTGACAGGCAGCCAGAAGGGACCCTGTGGCTCTACTATGGCTCAGGTTTTCTTCTCAGTGTGGACTGGCCTCCTCCCATCTCTGCAGGACCACTTACCTTTTGCGTAGGAGTAAAAGGGAGGTAGTGGGGATTTGTTTATTTACTCTGTCAGTGGGTAGGCAGGGGCACTTCCATGACAGCCCTGTTCAGGGGCACCTGGCCTCTTATATCTGGCCTTGCTCAGCGGAAGGGGCTATAACTACAGTGGTGGCTCCATGAGGGCACGCCAGTGGACAGCCCTGACCCAGGGCTCCAAGGGCTGCTGGTACTTGAGAAACTTCCCTGAATTGGTTGAGTCAGTCCTCTGAATGCTAGAGGGAATGAAGGGAGCAGGCCTGTGTGGCATAGACCACCCACACAGGGTGTTTCCCTCTGAGGCTTTAGGTGGTGGCTCAGTGTCTGCTACACAGGGCTCCTAGGATCTGGGTCTCCCTGCGTTCCACATGGAACTTGCTAGTGCCTCTGTCTCCACCCAGGGCAGCCCTCTGCACTTGATGGTGTGGGAGAGGTGGGGAGGGGGTTAGTTCCTGGACTCTCTCCGCTAGTTAAGACTGCAGAGGCCCACATGAAGAATGCAGGAAAGAAAAGCATTGTTTTCACTTATACCCTTCTGTCTCCAAAGGCACTCTCCAATTCTGGTATTAGGGTGCCTCCAGGGTTTTAGGGGCTTGCCACTGTTTGTTTTCTGTACCTCCAGGTTACCTGCTGGCAGACTTCTGCTTGGGTCTTCAGGTCGACCCTCAAAGCCCTAGGTCCACTCCTCCATGTAGGTTTCTTTGCATAAAGCTACAGTCGTGGGATGTCTTCAGTTGGCTATATTGGCCCTCCCCGCTAATTTTAGAAGCTATCAAATTTCATGAGCAACTGTGTTTGTAGTTAGTATGTAGGAAAATGACAAGATTGTAAATTATACATGTGAAATGTAGGATTTATCATTTACCAACACATGAAAGTATGAAGATTCCAATGCCAGAGAATATAGAAGTCATACAAATTACATGAAAAATAATTCTCTGTCCCTAAGTGGTTAATGCATGAATCATAAGCAATATTCATATTTCACAATAAGTATGAGAAGAAACAAGTTTCCTATTTAATGCCATAAAAGTTTATACTAAAGTAGAAATATCTTTATCAAATTTTACAAATAGTTTACATCTCTTTACCTTTGTTTTCTTCTTCTTGTACTTATTTAGATGCATTGCCACATATTTTATGGAGGTTTTTATTCTTTATGGAGATAATTCTTAGATATTTTAATACAAAGTCAAGTTAAGACTTTAAATGCACTGACATGAGAAGTTCTAAATCTACTTGTTCTTGGCCTTGTAGATCATTACTGTTTCTTCTGGTTTGTTTGCATTTGTCATTGAGACAAATGTTACCATTAAAGGAAGCTTCATGTAGCATATCACCCATTTCCATGAATATGTTATGTGAAATGAAAGTCGTCTTGGTTTCCAGTTCTATGCTATGGTGCTTCTGTGAAGTAACAGCAGTATTTCACTTGAGATAAGAATTCACTTCAGAGATTGAAGTGTCTTCTGAAAAACATCACTTGTAAAATATCGTGGGAGAAATAGTATTGTACAAATACAATCAAATTACATAGCAACTATAATAACTTCAGGACATAAGCTACTCTTATTAAAATGTATAGAATAATACTTACACATTCATATTTATATAATCTATACATTCATTTGGACATTATGATCATTCATGTCTTCCTACAAATACTTTACCTACTATATACAATACATGCACAATATATAAATAAGTCATCTCAAAGACATACCTCTCTTGTTAATGCTGTTCCCATAGGCTGAGGCAGTGCCTGGAACTTAGTAGCATTTTATTAATATTTTTGAATGAATGAATAGACTATCATAGCATTATTCAGCGATACATGTTTATGGCAAAAATAAATGTTTTCATATTGAAATTGCCTACATCAACGCGTCTATTTGCCAAATGAATCTGGCAATTGTCTAAACAGAGATAAGGTGTAAGAGTTTTTTTCTTAACTTTCTATAATAAGGGGCAAGCCAAACTTGCTTTTCCTCCAAAAGAATGTTTTCTGCATTCATCCAAACAAAAACTTTCAAACTTTAGCCCTGTAAAAGTTGTCTACAAATAAATACAAAAATTGATTGAAGTGGTATTTGTTAAAGTGTGTCCCAGGGTTCACCCTCCTACCTGAGAATCACCGGAGGAATACAGATTGCTGAACATCATCTCACAATAGTACTAGAAAAATATAAGCAAATATGGGAGAGAGACTATACAGGAGCCTCTCATTTACTGTAAATGATTTTATGAAAGATCACATAAATACTTATTTTTCCATGCCCAGTTTATGACCAGAACATGACTTTAAAGCCCCTCTGGATGTTCATCCTTGTGGTATCATGCCCCCTCCTTACAAGATGTGATCTCTATCTGGAGCTCTATGTTGGTCATCCCACACCTATACCTTCTTTTCCTTATGGTATATCTACATGAATATACATAGTTGATCCTCAGTTACTATTAACTGGAATGAATAAATAATGCTTGTGTATTTATTAGTGTCTAGACTTTCTGATTTGGGCCTTTACGTAAATGAGTAGGATTAATTTTAAGATACAGATTTCTCTCTCCCATATAGTCTCTCTCCCATATTTGCTCATGTTTTTCTAGTACTATTGTGAGATGATGTTCAGCAATCTGTATTCCTCAGGTGATTCTCAGGTAGGTGGGTGAACTCTGGGACACACTTTAACAAATACCACTTCAATCAGTTTTTGTATTTATTTGTAGATCTCGGATTAGGAGTAGATAATGATAAGAATCTGGACATGGACCACTACAGTCAGGGACATCAGTCTTCTATCTAGTTCAACAAATACTACTGTTTGGGATACTGTGTGGTTTACAGTGGTTAAAATATAGACCCTATACCAGGCTGCCTGGGTTCAGCTCTAGGCTCTGGCACCTACTGGCTACAAAATGTTGGACAAATCATTTAGCCTTAATCTGCCTCAGTTTCTTCTTTAGATGAATGAATATAATTCTACAGTCCATCTTATGTGGATGTTGTAGGATTAATTTATGTATGTGAAGTGTTTAAAACTGTACCTATCAAATGTTAAGCACTAAATTACAATTATTATCACTACTTCCTCAGATGCTGATTTGCTAACAGCTTTTCAGTATTTTCTTTGTGTAGTGTTTTTACCTTTTATTTGCTCATGTTTTTCTAGTACTATTGTGAGTACCTTAATTTTCATTTTAGAAGCATAGTACTTTTACCCAATGGCTATCGTTGTACATTTTTACATGTTACCTTTAATGACAATAAGCATGTCAGCATGAAGGGGACATTTCTAATGCTATCTTACATTCTAAATATGCCCAGAACTATTCTAGGACTGGAACAGAATTTGCCAGTAAGACCCAGACCTATCCTAGCATCTCACTTACTTCAACATGTCTGACCTCTTACCTTTATTGTCTTCTACCTCATGAAAGGAAAAAAAAAAAGCCACAATGACGGCTTCTAAAAATGAATTCACAGCCAGGCTCGGTGGCTCAGCCTGTAGTCCCGCGCCTTGGGAGGCTGAGGTGAGTGAATTGCCTGAGCCCACGGGTTCGAGACCCGCCTGGGCAGGCAAAACCTCATCTCTACAATAAATCAAAAAAATTCGCCGGGCGTGGTAGCGCACGTCTGTAGTTCCGGCTACTCGGAAGGCTGAGGTGGAAGGATCGCCGGAGCCCAGCAGGTTGAGGCTGCGGTGGCTGGGAGTGGCCACTGCACTCCAGTCTGGGCGACAGAATGAGACTCCAACTCAAAAAAAGAAAAAAACAAAAACAACAACAAAAAAATGAATTCACATATCTGTTACCTTTATAGGTTTCCATGATTCTACACAAAAGAGTATTTGGAAACTAAAAGCCATAATCTCCTATATATAAAGTTTGTTTCCACTCATGCTTTTCATGTGGGTCATGGTGTGGATTCCAAAGGCAACCGATGACTAGTTTTAATAAACTGGTGAATACATTCAAATCTTTCTATTAGAATCCCTAGAAGAATTCACAGTATGTGACTGGAAATAACCTTGTGAACTAAACTTTCTACCTTAATTCTGTAATCACATTATTTAGGAAGCGCCCTCAGTTAGATACTGTTCTAGGCTGTGGGTATTTGATAGTGAGAAAACATTTGATGGTGCACCACTCACAGACTTTACAATAAGTCATGCAGGCAGTAAGTTGGGATACAGACATAGCAGACAAATACATTCTTACCAGTTCAAATTCTTCTTTGAAGTAAATGAATTTCTCTTCACAACCTTTGTTTCATTAAGTGGGCTGACCAAGGAACCTTACACATTATTTAAAAAATAGGATTGATCAATTATCATACAATTGTACCATGTAGTACCAGTAAATGGAATCAGTTAAGCTGAGCTCAGAATAGCTAGTATAACCATTTTCTCAAGTTCTGGTTCCTCAAACATACCAGCTCACAGAAAATTCTTCTAAAATATGAAAGGATGAGGTAAACTCAACATCCTGCTAAGTTTCAGTTCAAACTTTAATGGTATTTGATCACTAGAGCCTTTTTATTTTAGCATAGTTCATTTGTACTGAAAAGTAGAGGAGAACTAGTATTAATAGAATATAGGGTAAAATGTAGTAGCAGTAGAAATGAGGCTGTAACATTTGGCTAAAAGCAAATGTCAGGGAGGGACAAATCAGTGAATTCTGGACCAACCAAAGAGTGTGGATTTTGACCATCTGAAGATTTTTGAAGAGAGCAGCAATATTCACCAGGATTGAACTTCAGGGAAATATACCTGCAGTAGTCTTTAGAATAAACGGTCTCATTTTATTTCATCATTGAGGAAAAAAAAAAAAAACAGTTAATAACAATTTAACCCTTTAAGCTTAGTCTGTTTTGATGTATTATTGGACACTTCATATTCCCCATTGTCGGGAAGTATGTCTTGGTCAAGTCATGTGATTCCCATATAATCAGAAATCTTATTTATTCATTAAGTGTGTGTGTGTGTGTGTGTGTGTGTGTGTGTGTGTGTGTGTGTGTTTAATTATGGACTCAGAATGAGTAGGCAGTTGGTAAGTGGGTTCATTAATTTATTCAAAATAAGAGATAAAATAGGGATATATTTAGCCCTTCTGGTACTTACGCACATATACCTGAATATGCTCAGCATTTTAAAGTAATTTGATGGCCTCTACATGTCCTACTCTCTTGCTATTAGAAATAGGAACTCAGACTTTTCCTTTTTATCAAATGACATTGTTGTCTTATCAGAAATCAGAAGGTTTCTTAAGCAGTAAACCACATTGGATGTGATTCCCAGAGACTGTCAACTCTGTAGCAGCCAGACTAAAAGTAAATTTGCATTTGGCATAGTCTAACTTTACATAAGCCACAGTAAATAATTTCATCAAGAGTCTTTTAGTAGTACATTTTGCAGCTCATGGGCTCAAAACAAGGGAGTGATACTCATAATTGTATTTCTAAAGAAGCCAATTGAGACTTGCCTTTTCCAAAAATGATCTAAGCCAGAGTCTTCCCCACTGTATGGCGCAGATCTCTGTGAGAGAAATCCTGGTTAATAGGAAACTAACAACCTTGCTCCCTTGTCCACAGCAGCTTTTCCTACTAAGTCATGTCTCCCCTCCCACCCCCAAGAATCCTACTGACATTGCCTCAAATTTCTTCTCAAATTAGCCTTCTGGGTAGTCAATACCAGTCTAGTTGAGATGGTTTTTAAGATAAAACAGAGACATGTCTTCAGTCAATGGAGAGTAAAACTCCTTTCAAAAATTGATTCTACCCATAGATCCCCTACTGTTCACCATGTGGAAAGGGGATGATCCTCCAAGTGGGCAGGAATATAATTCAGCTTCTTAATTTTCATAACAGTATGTGACCTTGCTGCCAGACCATCTGGTAGCTTTTCAATCAACAACATAGAATATGTATGTGCCAGGAAGTTGCCCGAGAGCTCATTCTTGAAATAACGAGGCAAAATATGGTTGAGGCAAATTCTTCTCATAAATATTGATCTGAAAGACATGGTACCAATTAACTTCTCCAGGTAGGTTCAGGTTAGAGCACTGGACGGCAATGCACTTGGGTTTATTTCTTGTTATCAGTGATTTGTAGCAATTGATTCCTTCATCAGCTTTCCAATCTTACTGATATAAGTAATAGCTGAATGATGACACTTTCTGCAGATATTAGAGACATTGTCATTGCTTATCTTTTTCATGTGATAAATTATATCTTGGTTTAAAACAAGAAAATTTTTATTTTCTCTGAAAGTGAATTCTTTTTCTTTCAGATGACAAGAAGCCATATAATTTCAATTTGCTTCTTACTCTGGCTGTCACAGATTTCAACCCTAAATTTAATTTTTAGTTGTAGCAAAAATCTCCGTAGTTTATAATTCAGCTCTCACCTTCTTACTGACTATTGTCTATATTGATTTTGATCTTTAAAAAATACTGTGTAAAGAACACAAGTTTTCTGATATTTCAGGTGTATATATAGTAGGCCTATGTGTACTAGAAATTGATAAAGCAGTACAGATTTTACTTTGTTGATACCTGTATTGGATGCATAGTGCTCAACCTCCATTCTCTTGCTCAAGTTACCGTAGCCATTTTCCAACTGTTGGGGATATAGACTTCTTGCCAGCTTTCAGCTGTGTCTCTCATTGAGAATCACCTTCAGTATTAGAAGTCTGCCTCACCTAGGACTGTGTTCTTTCTAGAGAAGGGCTCATGGTCAGACACCAGTGGCTGCAAGGTTATAAAAGCTCCACTGTTCATTTCAATTTGGAGCAACACTAAAGGGCCATTTCAGCTCTTGAGTCCCCGTGTAGTCATAAGAGGCCTCACTTGCAACCACATTGTATATAGTTTTCCCTCTGTCAATCTTGCCCTTCTAATCTCATAAAGGTGAATCTTCCAAGAGCACTACCAGATAAACTTTCTGCACACAAGTTCCCATCTCAGAGTCTGTCCTCAGGAAAACCAAGTCAACATCTGTTTCTTTTGTTTTTCATTTTATTTGTAGATAGAAACAGAATTTTATAGACAATGATAAGTCTAATGCATAAATTAATTCAGAGTGGTCAATTGTATTACTTTTTCTAGTGTAGCATGTTGTTTTACCAACTAGTATTGTGGACCCATTAAATTTGTTTAACCTATCTATCGTGCTTACTTTTAATCAATTTTTCAAAGCAAATTTTCAGGATTTATACAGAATGTGAACAGATATTGGAAATAATTATTTTCATTTTATTTTGGTTAGCCCTTCAAAGCTTAATTACAAATCTCTATGACTGGCTGATGAAAGAAAAGATGATTTTCTGAACTTACATAACATTCTGTTAGTTAATAAAATTTATATGTCATAACAATATATTTATCTTTGGAACAGGGAAGCTGATTGTAAATTTAAGAAATTACATTTCTGTTTATATTTCTAGTCTGCAAACAATCTTTTAAGTGACACCTTAACCATTAGTTAATGTTTTCAATTGATAAGTAAGTTATTCCTCCTAAATGGACTTTGCATGTGTTAGTAAAGTGTGGCATTAAGCAAATGTCTCTAAAATTAAAAAAATGTGCTCATAACACATCAGAAATTATGTTATCCCTACCATTCACTATGAAAAAATTTTAAGAAGGATATAATTTTTAAATCTTTACAATTAAATATGTCATAATTTTATTAAAATTGTAAGTGTCTTAAGCTATTGGCTAAGTGTTTACTTATCAACCTTCAAAGTTTCCCTTTAAACCTAAAAGACTTTCTTGATTAATGTTAACCAGCTGGGCAAAATTGGTAAAATCTTGCTTACATAATTTTATGAAATAAATAATCATTAAAATGAGTTTAAGTATTCAAGGCATTGTTTTAATATTCTATTAAATAATTTATTTGTATTATTTCACCATATATATCAGGTTGCTGGCAACTTAATGTGTTTCTGAATATAATGTAATATGTTTACACAACTGTATTTATCTTTTCTGTTATTTTTATTAGTTAACTAATATATATCTTTTATGACAATAACAAATAAAAATAAACAATATTTATCTATTGAAATATTCTAAAATAGAATTGTTTTCACATAATTATTAAAATTTTTATTGTGCAATATTTCACATAAATAAAAAAATATATGTGAGAGGCCAAACAGGTAACATTTTGCCATAGCTTCAGATTTTTAAAAATAATGAAACCGAAACAAAGCTTTTGTGTGTAATTGTTCTTATTTCTAGTCTCTTTTTTCCAGTGTTAATCACAGTTCTAAAGATGTCTAGCCTTTCTATCTATGTGAACTATACAAGTACATACCCATGAATAATATGTAGGTATTTTTGCATTCTTTAAAATTTTACATAAGTACTTTTATATTGTGAGAACATTATGCAATTTGCTTTTAGTATTTAATGGTTCTGTTTTTGAATTTTATTCTTTTTAGTATTTGCAATATCTAGTATATTTAATTTAAATATAACTGTTTACCATTTTAGAAATATGCCACCATTTATTTAGCTGTTCTAGGATAATTCAGCTTGTTTCTGTTTTGTTGCTGTCATTATGTGTGTTTAAAAAATAATGCTGTAAATCATTCATTTATATCATTTATACACACAATTTTTTCTTGGATATATTAGACACATACCCAGAAGGACAACTGTGGAAAACAGGCTATGGAAATTTATTATATAATAAAAATTATTTTTATATATTTGCATACCCATATTCAGATTATAAAACTTCTAGTTTCTTAACATTTATTTATTTTAGATTCCCAAGCACATACATTTTATAGTCCTGCTTCTGATTTTTTAAACATTTATTTATCTTCTAAGAATTTATCTATCAATTATTATTAATATTAACTGTCTTCCTCAGTGTTCATTTTCTTGATGTTTTACTTGTTTATTTCCATCTATTGACTCATTCTGATTGGGATACTTACTTTCTCTTTCTTCTGTCTCCATCTTTTCTGTCCTTCTCCTTCCTATTCTCCTCTACCCTATCTCTTTTTCTTATATTCTTTCCATATTCAGCCCTGTCAGCTCTGTAGTTACCTCCACTTCTACCTTCCAGGACTCTCAGTCAAGAATTGACTTTTATATTTCTGCTCAGAAATGGTTATCGAAAATGTGAAAATGGGGAAGAGAGTGTGTAAAAGATGATTTTTCTCTTTCTGTATTTGGTAGCTCGGTGGATTATGATGCCCATGAGATCAGGAATACAGGAGTTGGAGCAGGTTTGGGAGGGATGGAGGCAGGGCAGAGGTAATAGTTTCATTTTGTAGAAACATACATTTGGTATGCTTGTAAGAGTTTTTGAGGGAAATATGGTGTAGAGTTGGATAGAGCACAGGAAGGAGGTCTGGTCTCTACCTGCATAATGCAAGTCCGAGAGTGAATGAGATCAACCAGGTAAGGGTGTTGAGGAGAAAGGGAAAAGAGGAAATAATAGAAAAAGTCAGGAACAACATTGAAGCATGAAAGAAAAGGCTGTGGACACTGTGATAAAGGAATCTCAAAGAGACAGGAGGGACCCCACTAGAGTGGTCAATGTTGTCCAATAAACACTTGCTATATCATCAGGGAAGACAAAGTAACATTGGCTAGAACAGATTCCAGTGGAGTGCTGGGCAGAAGTCACATAAATAATAAGAAATTTTTAGTGACAACCTTCAAATCATCTAAAAAATGGTTGCCCTTTTCTCAAAGATTTGTATTCACCAGTGCAACATGTTGAAGACCATGCAGTGTGAGCCAATAACAGCCATGGTAAGTCATTCAGGAGGGAGTCCCTGAGGCACAAACTTGCCAAGCTTCTCAATATGTGTTATTTGTGATTAATATCCCAGGGAAGGCATTTTATTGGAATCTAGCAGAACACTGGATTACTACATGTTGCAAAATAGGGATGTTTGGGGGGAAAAAAAACAAAAACAAAGCAAATAAACAAAATCCCCAAAACCAGAAACCTCAGAAAATCTGGATGCTGGACAGATCTGTGAAAATGTTGATGGTGGACAACTCCAAGACCATTAGGAAATAGTTGTTTACCACTTGCAACAGGACAGAAATAATTAACTATGGAATATACTCTTAATCCAATTAACTGTTGAAGAAAATAAATAGGAATTATAAGTACACTCAAAAGCTAAACCGAAACCAAACAGGACACTGTTAGGAGAAGAGAGGAAAATGGAGAAGTTGAAGGTCAAACTTCATGCAGGTGATGACCTAAAGCGGCTTAAACACAGATAAACATTCAGAAAACAAGTAGTAGATGAAAATGAAACGTTATGGCTTAGTTGGAAATTCTGATACTTTGATCAGAATGTAGATTCCAGGGACTCTGTGCAGCTGAATTTGCTTTATGTTCTGGCCAGTGGTGACATCCTAAATAACTCTCAGTCAGTCTCCTTTCAGAAAGCTTGGGATTTTGATTGATTTCAGGATCAGAAATAATCTAATCTGAATCTCATTGAACATAATCATAAATTTGGATTCATAGAGTAAATGACCTTTTGTTTTAATTTTTCCTATCCTATTCTTCCCTCCTCTTTCCTGTTCTGTTTCTTCACCTGTTTGTATTTAAGCCAGTGACACAAAATATATGCCCCAGTTTCCATCAATTCTTAGAAACATATCGTTTACACAGTTAACTATATATGATCAAATTCACAGTGCTTGAGGAAAATAAATTGCTAAAAAATTCAACGTGGAAATGACTATAAAGGTTATCCATTCTATGTCCAGGCAGCATGTTATTTCTTTTACACCAGAGAGTTTGTAGCACCCTTCCAAAATATTGTGTAGCCAAAGAGACTTCTGGAGTTGAGAAACTCACTCCCGCGAACCTGGCAATGCCATCAAAACATTTCTTCATCAAATTGAACCATACTTTTCCTCTTTAATTTATTTTTATGACCAATGTATTGGAACAACAGATTATAAATGAAAGAGCTTCACATTATTTATTACAATGCATTATGTCATTTATAGTGTGACGTATACATTAAACACTTGATTCACTACAAAAAGACAGTACTCAAGATTATACATTTAATATTATTAGTAATTTAACAACATCCTTAAGCGACAGCGGATTGCTTTTTTTCTGTGCATGTATGGTAGTAGAGAATATAATGGCTTAGACTAATATAGTTCAGTGCCACTGCATTGATTTAAGCTAAGGAACCAATAGTTTTTTTTATCCACCATTGCTTTTTATCATCAACGCAAATGTCAACACAATGAAAAAATTAAATAACATCTTGGCATTATTATAAAAATAGTTTTGACCTTGTAGACACTTGAAAGTGTCTCAGTAATCTCCAAGAATCTGTGAACCACACTTTGAGAATGATACTTGTAGGAAAAGGGAACTTTGTCAATGAAATAATTAGGAAAATAACAACAGCTTTAATGTTGACATTCCAAAAGCAACTTGTTGCATCCTACCATTCTTCTTAAAGATCAACATATATGACTACATCTCTAGGTAAATGTTTTTCTTACACACTGAAGGTTTTATGATTTCTCAGAAATGGTCATTTGACATTCAATATCAGATCCCTAATAAACACCTGCCACTTTTGATGTAACTTCATATGTACTTCAGCTGGATGTGTTCACACTCCCTTGTATACTTCGACTGAAGATGCAGCATCTGCGGTTAGGATAAGGACAACCTGTACCCCAGCTAATAGGAAACATAATTCTATCTTGCTGTATGACAACTGAGCAATTTGATTTTAGAAAGTCATTCTCAGCCAACACTTAATATATGGCACCAATTATTTAAGATGTGTTGAGTCAGATTTCCCTAGTGTTTGCATAATAATCAAGCAACTTCTGAATATGGTGCTTATGTTTTGAGTTAAAATTTTAATATAACTTCCAAACAAACCTAATTAGGGATTGGCAACTGGGAGAATGACTCAGTTTACTACTTAACCGGTAGAAGGAAGTTATGAGCAGCATGATGGCATGAGAGCAGAGCATGGCATCATAAGGAAACAACAATAAAAACTGTAATTGACAGGTAATTTACCTATCTTGGAATGAAATAACCAGGGAAAGTTAGATCCACAAGATTCCTCATTACCGCTCAAACATCTGTGTGTCATAGAAAATATCCAGAGTCCACAAACACCATCTTTCCCTATGATTTTCCTTCCTATGTTTTACTATTATTTCTAGCAAATGTCAACAAGTCTATTTTAGGATCTGTAACAGGCCACTTTGGTTGCAAACAGGAGAAATTTACCCTGTTTTACTCTAAGATAAAATAATAATACCCTTCCTTATTGGAAAGATGTTTGCTAAAATAGTAAATGGTAAATCTATTATAATGCTTATGAGATTATTATACGCTTGTCAAAATTCAATTAATTTAAAATTTAAAATTCTATTTTAAAATAGAAGATTATAAACAATTTTATAAATAGTCATCTGATCTGCATCTATTATGGGAAACTACTTTTGGAGCATTCTACAGTGTTATTCCTCCTCAACAATAATTGCTGGAACACACATTTAAAAAAACAGCTGACAAAACAAATAAGCTCATGATTGAATAGATTATCATGTCAACTATTGACAGTAATTTGCGATTTTGGCATTATGAAGCATCCCACTATTTATAAACTAGTCATTATCTCCACACTATAAATAAAGATATAGAACTCAGTTAAATAGACATTAATTGACTATGTTCCTTGCCCAAGATACAGTACCAGGAACTGAGGGAATATAGCTACTGGAACAAAAGAGCTCTGAATTCTGCTAGCAAGAGAGGTGTATAAAACTGAAATGAATGGAATATGAAATATCTCATCTAAAAAACTTATAATAACCTGTAATAACTAGCTTGACATAAGTAACTCCATTTTGTAACAGATCTTCCATGTTAACGTAGAAATAACCCCCTTTTGTAACCTTGCCATAATCATATCGCACACCCACATTACTGTGTCCCTCAGTACTTGGAAACTCCCTAGGTGCGAAAATTCTATAGTTATCTGTACCCCTTCACAATAAAATGTTTTGCCAAGAAATATTAATCAAACTGTACAACTTATGTAACTTTTACCTTTATATACCCCCCCACTCACTTTGTTTGGGTCTGAGAGTTCTTTGGACACTAGTCCTCTCTCGGTCGCTAGTGTCAATAAAGGACTCATAATTTGACCCTCTCAGGATGTTGTCATTTCTCACAATGTGGCTATAACAAAACAAACTTTAATGCCAGGTAGTCCGTGATAGTGTAATATAGATTTAAGGATGCTTGACGGGAGGTTGGAAGAAGACTTTTCTTTGACAAGAGCAGCTGATGTTATCATATAAATGCTGCATCTTAAATAAAGACTGCATTTTGACAGCTGAGAATGGTGAGGTAAACATTCTAAGTAAAAGTCAAATTCAAATAGTTACCAAAACTGGGTGATATGGGCCATATTCTGAAAAGACACAATAGTCTGGGAATAGTGGGGCATGTGGTATATACAAAGGCATTGGGGAAAGTGGGGAGAAAGAATTAATAATATTAACAAAGAGGAGAATATTCAAGTGAATGTGTCTGTTTCTCTGTTTGAGTCTTTATTCTTCAGTTCTCAAATGCAATTGTTATTCTCTCCTCATAGATCCAAAAAAGATTCTGGACAGACTGCATTGATTGGTCCACTTATATGATCTTTTTCATTGGGGAAGAATGGAGTAACTAAAAGGGAGAATAGGACTGGGTACTTTTCAAAAGCTTATTCAGCAAGCATCAATTATTTAATGTGAACCAGACTCTGAGCTGAATGCTAAGGGTACAATGGTGGAGAAAATAAATATTATTCTTGTCCATATGGAATGCATATTTCATTTGAGAAAATAAACATTATATAACCATGAAATATTTCATTATAAATTGTGATAAATGCTCCAAAGGAAAAATTAAGAGTATGGGTAAGGTGATTCAAGTGTTCCTGATTTTATATCAGAAAGTCAGATTATTATTTACATTTCTGTCAATGCTGAATATAAAAACTTGGATTAAATTACCACTTGTATATACAGCTTATCTCTCCTAATAGATGATGTTCTGAGAGGAATGTGAATGTTAAGTATATATTTTGGTTTAAATTATGGCTCAGTCAATTATTAGCTAGTTACTTTTATATGATCCTGTTTATCTGCGGAGACAATTATTTTCACAAATTTATTATAAATGCTGCACCTTAAGTTTATTATAAGAATTAGATTAGTAGAGGTAAAGTTCACAAATGGATTTTCTTATGTTAATTAATAATAAACACCATCACTACCACCGTAGGCTTTCAATGGACTTTCAAAATAATACAAGTTATTATTCAGAAAATATAGATATTAAATGATAACAGCTAAAATATTTACACACTAATAACAGACTATTGACCACATTAAAGTTTAGGGCTGGCATTTAATCAAACACCCTTTCTCCTATCACATTTTCACGTCCCACAATTAAGGAGTAACTGATAAATGAAAAGAAGATTGAGGTAAATGGAAAACTACTTGTCTAGGGGGAGGTACTACTCTTAAAGGGAGACAGAATGAGGGAGAAGCACTCATGCTCATTTCTCTCTTTCAAGTAAGAATAAGAAGTGTAGCCATGATTATGTATCCCCCAACCTCAAACAAGAGGACAGGTGTCCCAAGGATCCATCAAGTGCAATAAGACTGAGAGTAATCTAGAACAGGAATAAATAGAATGACCTGAGCTGAAAGTACATTGACAGGCGAATAAGAAGGAAGACAGAACAACAGATTTTTACCAACTTTATGCTTTTGTCTAACACTACCCTTTACTGTGTTATTCTAAAATAAGTTTGTTTAACATCTTTGGCATGTGGCTTGTTCACCCTTGGTCTATGCCAAAGCCTTACATTTTTATTAAACATATTCAACAACATTTCCCATTCTTGCTTATAAGGTTATGACTATTGATATAACCATCCCTAGTATTGCAAGAGATTTACTTTATTAATTTGAAAAATTTTGAAAATAGTTTTCTTAGTACCAAAATTGCAGATATAAATAAACCATAATTATAACATTTCTGCAGTTGTAGGTTTGTATTTTGATGTCTTGACATCCAAACCTAGGGAGACTGCCTTTAATGAGTACAGAATACTTTTTATTTTATTTGAATATCATATATTCTAGAACATGGATATATTTGGCCTTATTTAATTGGAGATGAAATGATGAGGGAAGCAAGCTGAGAAAGACAGAGAGAAAGAGAAAGGGTGTGCATGTGCATGTGTGTGTGTGTGAAAGGAAAATCGATATTGTATAGATACTTTCTTATTGTGGGCAGCAAAAAAAATTGTTAAATGGCAAATCTTAGAAAGGATCTCTTTAATTTTTTTTTGATGAGGGAGGTGTGACCCAGAAAAAACAGTAGCACTAGATTCCAGACAAGCTTGACCCCAAGCCTGGATTCTATCCATGTGACCACATGCATTCCCACCTGTCTGCCCCCAGCTGTGCCTCATATCCTGCCACAGTGCTGAGATTACCTTTCTTAATGCTCAAATTAGGGCATTAAAATATCTTGTTGAAACCCAAATGCTGAAATACAAATAATGCTTCAGAATGATTTTATCAAACTATGTTTCTGTCATCTCTAAAGAATAAAGATAGGAGGAAATGGGTAGCAAGTCCATTTTAATGTTGAGAGGGTGATAGAGAGAATTAGACACAGGGTACTCTGGAAAGAATGTCAGTTTTCGTTCAGAAATGAAAAATATGAGAAGCACTGAACCATGAGTGGTTATGAAGAAGATGTAAAATCATTGAATATTCAATTCACATAATTGTATTATGAAGTCAAGTCTACTGAGACTTAGATTTAATACTTTATCTTTAGAGTTTGAACCATAACATTCTAATCCTGTAATTTACCATGGAAATCTTGCCTTTCCAACTAGTTTAATAAGTGCATCTGGAGTAAGAAATGGTTTTCCCCATCTGTAACTGATGTGAATGTCAGCCCACCAATTTGGGTGTTCAGGAATTATACCTTTTTTTCTTTAAATCAGAATTAAAGTTGTCATTATTTTCCTATGCTCATGCCAAATTGTAGAAATTTTAATCTTTTTTTTAGATAATTTTCTTCTATGTTCACACCAAATTTAGGAGGCCACTGGTGTCTAGAATATGGATGGAGGGGTCAAGTCACAAAGCCATTTTGCTTATCTTTCACCAATTGTTGCCTAAATTGCCTCTCCTTCCTCTTTCACGATCACAGACCTTTTTTAATTGCAGGAAGTTTATCTTTCCACTACCTTTTAGTTTTCCTGAAAGATTCTCCCTCTCTCTCACTGTGTCCTTTAAAGTTGTGGTCCTTTACACTGAGTCTCTAAAGATTTTAGAGTTTAAGGAAGAAAGGAGGCTTGGCTTGGTGGCTCAGCCTGTAATCCCAGCACTTTGGGAGGCCGAGGTCAGTGGATTGCCTGGAGACCCCGCCAGGGCAACTTGGTGAGACCTCGTCTCTACAATAAATCAAAAATTAGCTGGGTGTGGTAGTGCGTGTCTGTAGTTCCGGCTACTTGGAAGGCTGAGGCGGAAGGATTGCCAGAGTCCAGCAGGGCGAGGCTGCTGTGGCTGGGAGTGGCCTGGAGTGTGTCACTGCACTCCAGTCTGGGCGACAGAGTGAGACTCCAACTCAAAAAAAAAAAAAAAAAAGAAAGGAAAGGGCTATTGCCTTTAATACATTTTGATTTTCATTTTATAATATTATCTCTGTGTCAATAAAGTACCTGCTTGAGCTACGAAAACACCAGTGTATACCATATTCAGATTCTTTACCTGCAGGATATACACTTTAAATCCTGTCCTTCTGTTATTTCTCACTTCCAAGGTTGCTTAGATGTTTTATTTGAATTTTATTTTTTATAAATGTGATGGTGGTAGTAACTAACACAATACAACCTGTGCTGTGCCATTCTAGAACACAAATCATAAAATAACCATATACGAAACCCATTTCTTTATGATTTCTCAGTTCATAAAGAAGATAGCCTGTACATTTGACTAGGGGACTCATGAAGTCTCCAGGGATTTTTAACTAACTTTAATTGAACTAACTTTTACCATGCTGCTAGCACTTTCTAACCTTTTCCCAACAAAGTAGTAGTGTATATAAGTGTGTGTTAACTCTATCCCCAGTGTTTTTGACATATCAATCAATAAAGTATCTCTGTTCATTTTAAATCAATGACTAACGTTTCCCATGCAGACATCAATTTTCTTTAAACCTTCCATGTCCCAAGAAACCAGCTGATTTAATTAACTTTCTTTGGTCTGTCCAGCCTTGGTGATCCCAACAACCAGTAACAGGAACTAAACATTAATAAAGTGAGTAGCATATAATCCGTAATAGGGCTCCCTTCATTATGGAACATCTCTTATTCAGCATTTATATTAATGCATAATTAAATAGCTGTCTTTTTAAAGCTTTTACTTATATCAAAGCTATATCTCCAGAACACCTCATTTTCCCTATGTGTGAGAGTCCCTACAGTATTCACTTTTAATATAACTATTAAAAATGCAACAGAGGAATTGAAAATGTGCCTAAATCGTTTAGTAACCTCTTTTGACGTTTTCATTACATTTCCTCTTACTAGAATCAAGATGGGAATACAATTAATTCAGAAGCTTAAAGGAAGTCCTCCATCACAGACTGTGCACCGTGACATGCTGTGTAGAGTTTCATGTTGTCGAATGTATAGTGTTTAAGAAACAAAATAGAATACAGACAACTTTGTGTTGTTCTTCCCTGCGGGCCACTCTCCTGAATATATTCGGAGAATATATTCAGGAATATATATAGGCCTCTCACAGTGGCTATGCGAGCTGAGTACCCTTTGCTGAGAATAATGTAGAGAGAATTCAAAGAAGAAATGGGAGAACAGACCAATTATCCTGAAGGTCCTTTTAAATTTGAATATTCCATGATTTACCTATAGTTACACAAGTAGGAGGTAGCGTTTTAGGGTGTTCCCTCTTTGACCTTTCCTTCTGAAGTAGCTGTACCACTCACAGAATGAGTTTGAAGGAATTTGCTTCTAAGATGTCCTGCCTTTCCTATCAGGAACCAAATGTTATTTTTCTCCCAGACAATTGCTAATATATCTAGCATCAGAAGGCCAACAGCCAAATAGTGACTGTTTCCAGAACTCTTAGTACAGGCCAGATGCAGAGCTTTATGTTTTACTTGTATTGGCTAATTGAAATCTCACAATAACTCTATGATTTTAATACTATTAGAATTCCTATGGACAAAAGCAAAAGTCTCACTTAGCTCAATTTCTTGCTAATGCCAGGAAATAGTATGAAAATAGTTGGAGGAGTGAGGAGAGGAGAGCATAGTGCAAGCCAAATAACTTACTTTTTATCTGTAGCATCAATTTAGAGAAGAAGCAGAATATGCTCTTTTGCTTCCTGGGTAAGTGTCTAGGGCAGTTGGTTTGTGTTCAGTCCCTAAAACATTCACATTTCTAATGTATTCATTTATTCATCAATATTTATTCAATGTATTCCAAGTGCCAGGAAGTGTGCAAGTTGATAGAAATCACATAAAGAATAAATGACAGATATAAATTGCGTCAAATGAAGAATAAAAAATAAAGGAAAGGATAATCTATTTTAGATTAATGGTGAGAGGTTGGGTGCTAGGAGTGGGGAATAGCTTTGGATAGCCTGCCAGGGACCGTATCATAATCATTATTATTACATTTACTTGTCAGGAGCTTCTCAAGACTTTTTTTCTACCAGTAAATAGTTGATGTCTGAAACACAGTCCCTGATATTGTGAGGAAAATCTAATCCTCTTATGATGTGACTCTTGGGTCTTGCCCAAATCATCTGGCCAAAGCTCTTCCCTTTTCCAGACATCACAATTGCTTAGGGAGTGGCTGAGAGAATACCTTTAGCCCAGTGGGCTACTTCTCTTTCTCCATATGTCAGTTTTGTAATGGAGCTGTCAGCCAAGGTGATTTATCTTTGTATCATGTGGTCCTTTAAAAATTTCTTTCTAGGATAATGGAATGTCACTCATCCAGCGAAACTCCTACTTCCTGCATTAGGACATCGTGAATGCATGGTAACGCCAGTCGGATGGCCACATATGGCAATGCACCTTGCATTACAGGAGTGGCTGCATGGCTGATTCTCTCACAGGGTGGAGTAGAGCTCCCCGCAAGCTGGAGATTCCAGAGGACTGCTGAATGTGCAGAAAACTCTGCACTTTACCTCCCTAACTGGAAATGCAAAATTATAATGATAAATATTGAGACATGCCAAAATACTACTTTTAAAGTATCCTTCTACATTGATAGGCCTTAGCTTCTGAGAAATGCCAAAAAGGGGTAGGCGTGGGGGGTGGGGAACTTTGAGATCAGAAAAAAGGATCATGTACTTAACTTGTACTGCACTGATAACACTCTTTTGTCAGATATGTGTTGGTGTCTCCAGATTTTTGAAGCACTCTCCTGAAAAGCATTTGAGGTGATGTATGTAAGTGAATATTTTATTCAAAAGAAAAGATCTGGGAAGGGAGTGAGTTAACAGTAATAATCTCTGGATGGTGGGATTATGACAGTTTTTAATGTTCTTTTTTAGGGTTTATCTGAGGTTTCTATTTTTTTTTAATGTGTGATTACTTTTGTAACACAAACAAAATTAGTTTCAAATTTTAAAGATTAATATTTATTTATTATCTAATAAATTATGTGAATACCAGAACCAGTGTCACAAATTTCCGAATGTTGGGATCAATATTCTATTGTATAGAATATGTGATATTAAGCAATGCTAATTTGTTAGATTTTCCTTTAGCTTCAGGCTATGAGCAGAATAAAATGCAAGGCTATACTACAAGTAGCATAAACTGATGTTTAAACTCCATACATTAAGTGATGACTTTTTCCCGATTTTGGCATTGCCTTTTGTAAAATACCTCTGCTTGTTAGCATATTCAAGGGTTGTTTTTTTTTTTTAATGAAATAAATTCAGTATGCAAGTTCTGGGGTGTCTATTCATTAACTCCCTCCTACTGTTCACATTTTATTAATGAAACAACCCATCACCCTCCTACCAGCAGGCACTTAACTCCTTCCCAGAATCCATCTGCTTTTCATTAGCTTTCAAAGCCAAATTCCCTCACAAAATCTACTCTAACAAAGCCTGAATTCCATAGGTCAATTAAATACCAAAGCTAGTTAGTTATTCCCCATTATCAAATGATCCAAAAGTATTTTGGGGTTGGGATTATTACTCATATGATTGGGGGATGAGTGATTAGGGATGCCAGGTGCCCCTTCCAAAACTTGACTTTCAAGTTCTACAGACATTGGGCAAATTTGGCTGTTTTCATTTATCATTTTTGTTGCCTTTCTTTTTCTCTTTCTCTCTTCCTCCCTCTCCTTTCCTTCCCCCCTTATTTATTTACTTATGCTTAATGATAAATATAATAAAAGTTATCTTAGTAGTTTAGTTATCAGTTGGCTAGCTTTTGTGAATCACACTTAATCCAAGGAATCTTCAAGGGAGGATCATTTGTAGAAGTTAAATGAAATGGCATATGTCAGTTTTGAGTATATCATTTCCATTTTGAAAATTTGGAATTCTGCCTGGAGGGGGGCGGGCAAGCAGGGGCACACCTCATCAACAAAAGTACCTACATAATGAACATTTATATTCCTAACCCTGAATTGTACCCCACATCTTTAAATATGAAAAAAATTAAAATAAAAAGAAAGAAAATTTGGAATTCTGAGAAAATATAAACCTGTATCCACATGAAGTTCAAATGCATTTTAAACTTGTATTAAATTCCTTTGGAACTTATTAATATATGTATATGCCAGCATTTCTTACATGTGTTAATAACAAGGAATTATGTTCTTCCTTTTTCACATGCGACACATTACATTTAATCTTTAGCAAATCAAAAAGTTCGAGTATTGATCAAGCATACTCCTGGAACACCATTTCCTTCTCTCCAAAGTTGCTGCTTTGGTTATTTTATCTAGTCTCATGTCTTTAGATACTAACTACACTGGTGATCCCAAACTTATACACTTCCAGCATGGATCATTTCCTGAACTCCAAGCTTACATATCCAATTGCCAACTTGACATCTCCACTTAGACGTCAAATGGGCACCAAACTTAACCTGCACAAAGCTGCCTCCATGCATATTCTGCTTCTATTGAAGTCTTGCCACTTCAGACAAGATGGGTTGCAATCAGGGCTGTAGATAGTCTTGAATTTCAATCCATGATATCTTTATTTTTCTACTTAAGGCCAATATCCTTGATTTGATGCTGTTTTTTTTTTTTTCTTTCTCTCTCTTTCTCTGTTTTTAAGTCTCATATGTAATCACCAACTAATTATACTGGACAGGCTCAACATATATCCGAATCTGGTCACTTTTCATTACTTTCAACACTTTCACCTAGTACAAGGAATAATCGCCTACCATTATTATTGCAAATTCTTCGTGCTGGATTTCCAGCTCCTACTCTTGATTTCCACAGTCAACAGTCTATTTTCAACAAGGTAGTCGCAATGATTCTCTTAACGTAATATGCAGTATGTCATTATTGCTCAGATCTCTCCACTGGTTCTCTCTCTCTCTCAAAGTAAAGCAAAATTTTTATGTGATCCCAAGTCCTACTACTTCCAGACCTCATCTTTCATATCCTTCCTTCAGTCACATTGTACATGAGCCACACAGGACTGTATGCCATTTTTCAGACAATTTATAATACATTTCCTCCAAATCTTAATATGACAAACTCCATCTCCTTCCCTTTTTCACATCTTTGTTCAAAGAAGAAACAGGAAGGAAGTTATAATGGCTAAGAGCATGGAGCTCAGAGTTAAGCTACCTGAGTCAGGAGACACTTTCTAGCTTTGTGGATCTTGGGCAAGTTGTTAATGTTTCTATAATATTTTTCTGTTTCGCTTTCTGTAGGATGTAGCTAGCAATGATGCTTTCTTCACAGAGTTGTCATGAGTTATAATTAAATGAGTTAATATTTGAAAGGCATTAAGAATAGTGCCTGGCAGACAATATTATACAAGTATGTTTTGGTGAACAAAATAAAAAATGCCACTTCTTAATGAGGCTTTTCCTAATCCTCCATGAAAATTTCATACTGCCTTTAACCCCACCACTTTCCATCTGTCTTCGCTGCTTTTTTCTCCTCTTTACAACTCAACTTCCATTAAGTTACTTATTTTCTTTATTGCTTGCCACCCTTAATAGACTTTACACTCTATAAAAGTAATACATTTTTATTGTAATTGACTAAACCAGTGCCTGAAATATAGCAGGTTCTCAATAGTTCTTTGTTGAAAATAATTTGAAATTAGTGACAACACTATATATAAAAGAAACTTGAAAATTAATTAAAGCCTTGAGTGCATAAAACCTGTGTATTGTCATTTTGGATTCTGAGAGTTCTTTAGAATACATCATAATGTAATTTGAAATGTAGCCTGTTATATTGTTTGAATTGTTATTCTACGAGAACAGGGTCACTGGCTCTCTCTTTTCAGAGTGACATTTGGGTGATGTCACCTTAACTATGAAATTCTGTTACAGAAAAATTGTCAGTATAACTTGGAGGCAGAAAATTCAGATTAATACTATTTGGCGGCATTCTAAATGTCATTGTTTTTATTTCAAAAGGCCGAAAAATAACATTTCAAATATCTGTTGCACCAACATTCAGCATCAATGCATTCAGCAAAAAGGCAGAGCCTGAATGACGTATATTCCATGGTTACCACTTTAGAAATAAAAGCATTAAGGAGATGAAATATGTCTTGCCACAACAGGTTTTTGCTTAAAATATACTTTAGTAAATATCTCAATTTTATGAAAGTCCACTCTTTCTCAGAAAGGAAAGGAGAATCAATATGTTTCTCAAGTATCATGAGGGAAAGAGTAAATAAATAAATCTAAATAGAGATATGGAAAGTGTAAATACATATATTCCGTTGCCTTTTATGTCTCCCTGAAAAATAATTTTAGAATTATCAATAGCTACTATTTAATATTTTCCCTTATCAAAAATTCACTTAGATGGTATTCTTGATTATAAACAATGGGAAATTTTGCATTGTTTTGTTTTCCCCTAAATTTAATTTTCAACGTTTTGGTGACATTAATGGTAAAGCTGGGGATAAAATACTTTAAATCATTTTAAAAGCACACTGAAACTGGGCAACTTCTCTTCCAGATAGCTTGTTTAAAAATACTTATATCTGATTTTTTCAAAGGGTATTTCATGAAGATTATATTTCACATATTTATTTTTGACAAGACAGGGTATGTTTAGGGTGGTATGGCTGTAGACCTTATTTTAGAAGAAACATTCACCAGTGGAAGAAATAGGAGTACTTGGATACTTGAATCATTAGCATAATTGATGACAAATGTAAATCATAAGAGAATATTGTTATCATTCCTATTTGATAAATAAATATTATATCAAATTTATGGGATTTTTAAATTAGTATTTCAAAAAACTCTGGGCAGAAATTTATAGATAAAACATTAATATTTTAAGAGAATGAAAAAAAAAGACCATAGAAAAATATTTGTAAATCACATATTTGATGGAGTTGTAGCCAGAATATATAAAGAACTTTCAAAATTAGTTGTAGCCAGAATATATAAAGAACTTTCACAATTAAATAATAAAATAGCAAGCAGTCCTCTGAAAAATTTGGCAATAGATTTGAACAGATACTTCATTAAAGAAGATAAACAGAAGACATACAAGCATGTGGAAAAAATCTACATCATTAGTCATTTGGGAAAAGTAGCTTGAAATCACAATTAGGTGCTGCCTCATACATATTAGAATATCTAAAATTAAAATTACTGGCCATATCAAGTGTTGCAAAAATTTGAGTCAACTGCAACTCTCATAAACTGATGGTAGGTATATAAAGTATTACACCACTTTGGAAAACAATTTTGCAATTTCTTAAAAAGTTAAACATCTACCTAACACATGCTCAGTTATTTCACTAAATATTTACCAAAGAGAAAAGAACACGTTTCATGAAAAAAATTGTGAGTGTTCATAGCAACTTTATTTAGAATAGCCAAAACATAGTAAAAACTCAAGTATCCATCTACAAATGTGTAGATAATCAAATGGTGGTATATCTATATATTGAATTGCTACTCAGAAATTAAAATAATGAACTACTGATACATCTGCCAACATGGATGAATATCAAATAATCATGCTGAGTGAAAGAAGCCAAACAGCAGAATGTACATACTGCATGATGTCATTTATAAAAAACTATAGCATATACATGAATTTCTAGTGACAGAAAATAAAGGAGTTGCTTGGGATTTGGGAGAGTAAGAAGAAACTGGAGTGAAGGATTAGAAAGAGACACAAAAAACTCAGTGTCCTTGTATATTTATCCAAGGTTTGTTATTTATAAATTTAAACAACAAAAGAAGATAATTTTTGAAAAGCAGAGGAAAGTGAAAATCACTAATACCTGTACCATTAATGCACTGATGACTTATTTGTTTTGGGTAAACTAGTGTGAGTACATGAAATTCCTTAGCTGCATTCTTAGAGAGCCCATCAGATTTTCACTGTTTTTATCTCCAGAAATCTTCATGGTGAATACCCAAAAAGAATCCCTCTTGGCTCCAGAAGCAAGTGGGAAAGAATGATTATTCTGAAATACACTCAGAGTATTCTCCATAACAAATTCCTGTTTACCAGGGCAACAGACTTTGCCAGAGCCTTATCGAAGCTGGGATAAAAACATTTCTCCCAAACCAGATTGCTTTAGCTTTCCTCTCTTGCCTACCAGGTGAAAAAAAATGCTATACCCTTGACCAGAAACTCATGATTTTTTTGAGACTATAAACACATTTACTGAAAGACTGAGACATAGTCTTATAATATTAGAATTTTTTCTATCCCTCACGTATTACTACCATATCAACAGGGTTCCAGTGTAATAGCAGTGGATTATAGTTTGAAGAGCTGTATGAAACAAAGTTTTCATGAAGAGTAGCACTTAGGGAAACACACAGTTGAGAGGGACTCATTCATAAGTGGGACCTGAATATTGATCACAATAGCACAAGGGAGGGACCGGCAGTCACCAGACACTGCCAGGGAAGGGAGGGGCAGGGCACATAACAACACAAAGGGTACCTGGTCTTAAACCAGTGTGGTTTAAGGAAGTAAGGACCAGTTGGAGGCCCAAACTTTACCTGCACATGGATTACTAAGGTACATTTTCCTGACTTGTACTCGGCATCTCTATAATAAAATAAAGTAAAAAAAAAAAAAGTAATGGCTTAATTGAAAGCTTATATATTCTAATATTACTGTAGTCTAGTATTTCTTTACCATAATTTAAGCTAAGGCAATTTTTTCAAGACATTTTTCCCACTTATCTTTTTGTTCCAGGAGTTTCAGTTAGGCTATATAGAAAAACATTTCAGTATCAATTTACAAAGTGATGTGTATGTGAATATGTCATGCTGATGCTACAATGATTAAATGCAATTGAGTTAAATGATCTTCATTAAAAATTTCTAGACGGATATATATGAATATAGATATATATGTAAATGTTTTAATTCAATAGAACGAATAGTATGAATTTGTAACAGGATAACATATAGACTTTAGTACATACCAGCACTAAAGGGGTTTTGAGAGCAGAGAAGGAAAAATAAGGCAAGGCAGTCAGGAAGAAGTGGTAGGTGTATAATAATTGTGAAAATTTCATTGTATTTTAATAACAAATTTTGGAATATGCTCTCTCTGTACTGCTTTGATTAAATGTTTTTATCTCTACTTTGTAGAAACACACATTTCTCATATACAGGTTCATTATTTCAAAATGTCTTTTCATAGAACTTTCTAAGGTTCTTTTGTCAGCCTAAAACCACCAAACCATTCAGGAAGGAAAGTGATTTTCACCTTTTTTTATGTTTTTAGGTTTGCTAAAAACTTAATACTATTTGTGTAATAGATCTTCTTTTTAAACCAGCTTTTTTCCAAACCTTGAAGCAGCCCCAGAATGATACATTTAATACAAAACTGAGAGCAGACTAAACTACTTGAGTAGGTAACATTTAAAATAATTCATTAGAATCTTGATATATGAGGTAGTTGCTTTTAGAAGCTGGGTCAGTGAGGCCATACTATAAACAGTGGGGCTGGTTGAATGCTTTCAGATACAGATCACATTATTATATATTTGATGTCTGTGCTATTCCTGGAAATGTTGATGAGTTGATGATATGATATGCTACTATTCTTTAGGAAATTGATTAAATCTTTATTTCTTGAGCCGTGAAAATGAACTTAATGTGTCTTTATAGTTTTGCTAGTGACATAGCTACCATATAACTATATAAAGCTACAATAACCAAAACAGCCTGGTATTGGTACAAGGACAGGCATATAGACCAATGGAACAGAATAGAGATTCCAGAAGCAAGACTTCAATTTCTCAACCAACTTATCTTTGACAAATGGAACAGAATAGAGATTCCAGAAGCAAGACTTCAATTTCTCAACCAACTTATCTTTGACAAAGCCTCTGCCACCAACCACTGAGGAGAGGAGAACCTATTCAGTAAATGGTGCTGGGAAAACTGGCTGACCACATGCAGAAGATTCAAACGATATTCCTTACACAAAAATCAACTCTAAATGGATCGAAGACCTAAATGTAAAACCTCAAACTATAAGAACCTTAGAAAATGCAGGAGAAACTCTTATAGAAATTGAAACTGGCAACCAATTCCTGATCAAAATCCCAAGTGCCCATGCCATAAGAGATAAGATAGAAAAGTGGGACATAATCAAACTGATAAGCTTCTGCAAAGCCAAAGGAAACATTGAGAGAGCAGGGAGATAACCCACAGACTGGGAAAAAATATTTGTCAACTGTCTATCTAACAGAGGCCTAACATATAGGCTCTACAAGAAACTCTAAAGTGCCGAAAAGAAAAAAAACCCAAACAGCCCCATTACAAAGTGGGCAAAAGATATGAATAGACACTTCTCAAAAGAAGAGATAGAAGCAGACAGCAGATATGTGAAAAAATGTTCAGCCTCATTAGTCAACAAAGAAATGCAAATTAAAACTACACTGAGATACCACCTACCTCCAGTCAGGATGGCCATCATAATAACTCAAAAAACAACAGATGCTGGAGAGGATGCTGAAAAAAGGGAACACTTCTACACTGTTGGTGGGAGTGTAAACTAGTACAACCTCGATGGAAAACAGTGAGTCGATTCCTAAAAGATCTAAAAATCGACCTTGTATATGACCCTGCAATCCCCCTATTGGGAATATACCTGGAGGAACTAAAATCACTCTATGAAAAGGAAACCCGCACATGCATGTTTATTGCAGCATTATTCACAATGACGAAAACATGGAACCAACCATGCTGCCCATCGAAAGAGGACAGGATTAAAAAATGTGGTATATGTATATGATGGAATATTATACAGCCATAAAGGACAAAATTATGAACTTCGCAGCAACTTCGATGGACTTAGAGGCTATAATATTGAGTGATCTATCACGGAAACAAAGAACTGAATATCATTTGTTCTCACTCCTAAGCGGACCTTGAACAATTATAGTAATACTTTAAGAAAGAGATTGGCAGTAGTGGAAAACTGCCAGGGGGTGAGGCACACCTCATCAACAAGGGTACCTGCATAATGCACATTTGTATACATAACCCTGAATTGTACCCCACATATTCAAAATAAAAAATAAATAAATATAAAAAAGATACTGACCATTAATATCATTGCCAAAAAGCAACTGTTGAAATATCTTTGTGAATATATGTTAAGCGAAGAAATATGATATGGAATTGCTTATGGTGTATGATTTCACATACAATAAAAGCATACAGAAAAAGACCAGAAGTAAATATTCTAATTGTGTTATTTATTTAGTTAGTCGAATTATAGATGACATATTTTAATTCTTTAAACTTTTCCTACATTTCTCTTTTTTCCCGTTTTGTAGGAAATATATTATTTTTTTTTTTGCCAATGACTACCCTTAGATATAGCATTTTACAGTACTCAGTCTAAAACATACATATATATAAACACTAATTTATACTTACGGGTTTCTATTGCATTACTATACCTTCTACCTCTATGATTAATACTTACCACCAGTGTGGATGGACATAAACCTCAATATGCAAGAGTATATAATAATGCAAAATGTTTGGGGAAGAATACTGGAAAAAATATCAGTAAAGCTAGAAATATTACTTTTATAATCCGAAATGAAGTGCAAAAAAATTGTTAATGCCCACAGTATGACTGGCATTCTGCCAAGTCATATGCAAATTCAAGCCTTTCCCTCTGGGGCCCATCCATCCATCTATCTATACATATGATACACTATGTCAGTTTAAACTGTATAGCAACTAGGCTGATTAGGCAGGGATTATTCCCACAAATGACAGCAAAAACTACGGAGGTTAAAAGTGAAAGGATGCATCCAAGTTTCCACAATTAGAAAGTGGTAGAATAAGAATGAGTCCAGTTTATCAAATTCCTATTGAGGTGTTTGTTATTGTACCACATCACTCTGTTTCTACTTTTGAACATTATCAGCATAAATAATTCTAGGTCTGAGGACCACATTTTTAGAAACAGTGCTTCAAAATGCATGAGAGTTCATACAGTCTTCCCTGAGTATGAGAATGCTATAGTCTGAATGTCTGTGTATCCCCACGAAGTTCATATGTTGAAACCTCATTTCTAATATGATGATATTAGGAAGTGGGATATTTCAGAGATAATTAGTGATGAGGGTGGAACCTTCAGAAATAGGATAAGTGCTTTTATAAAAGAGGACTCAGAAAATTAGCTAGCCTTTTCTATCACGTGAGGACACAGCAAGAAGGTGTCATCTATGAATCAGAAAGCAGCACTCATCAGACACTCAGTCTACCTGTGCCTTTGTCTTGGACTTCCCAGTCACCATAATGATTATACATACATTTCTGTTGTTTTTAATCTATGCAGTTGATGTTATTTTACTGTAACAGCTTGAGAGGATTAGAACATTTACCTCTTTTTTGGGGATTAATGAAGCACTTTACTTGAACCTTTCCTTTGGTTCTTAGTCTAATAGATGATAAACTCTGTTAAACAGGTTATTTGTCTTTTTGTATTTTTATTCATTCATCAAATGTATATTGAAGATTTAATATCCTTACATGCTTTTTTAGGAGGTGACAGATGCTGATGATGACAGAAAAAATCACTTCTCTTGTTTTAAGGGCCAAATAATATGCTAATTTTAGAGAGTAAGTTTTTGTGAATTAAAGAGGGTGATATAAAAGAGTAGATAAGGTAAATAAGGTACTTTATTTGCAAGATAAATAGGTGGCATTAGTATTGAAAACAGAATAATGAGTCAGTCACACAAGAGTCAGGGAGGAAATAGGATGGTACGATCATCAGTAAGAAGAGAGCTTGGCATGTTGAATGAAGAGGCAGAAAGCCTGTATTTCTGAAGTATAGTAAGTATAGAATAGTAGTCTACAAAATACGCAAGATTATATCATGAACGCTGGTGAAGAGTTTGAAAAGTTATTGGGCTGTTACATGCAAGGAAACAGCATGAGCTGAATATGTTTTATAAAGATCATTGCTTACAGACTGGTTTTAGGGTAGAAGCAGGGAAACCATTTGAGAAGTTGTGAAAATAATCTTAAAAAGAAAACTGGTGGTGGCATCTATTAGTTATGAAGAAAACAAAAAGATGTGTGCAAATTAAAAACACATCATAGACTTGATGTTGACCTGAATGTCTGAAGAAAAGGGATATATTAATAAAAGACTTCGGGAATTTTATTGGAATAATTGTGTATGTGATCTACCAACTACTGAGCTAGAGAAAACTAATGAAGAGAAATGGAGGAAGCAATCAAAACCTTATTTCTGTTTTGTTTGAGGTAGCTAGTACAAGTCAATATGGAAATATGGAGTATACAGTTGAATAAATAATATTGGAGTTTAGGAGATATTTTGAAGATGGCAGAAATTCTTGTCTTGAGGGCATTGGTCATAGTAATGTCATGGCCTTGGATGGATCACCTGAGAGAGTGGAGAGAGAAAGTAAAAAAAGTCCTGAGTTAACCAATATTTTGTAGCTAGGGGACACTGACAGTTTGGACAATATGCCATAAGAAAAACCAGGGAAAAGAAGGAGATGACAACTGTGTAAAATATTGTTGAAAAGCTGAATAAGATGAAGCTAGAGAAGAAGACAGAGAGAAGATTAGACTCGTTTGACTGAATAGAGGATGCAAGTCTTTTTTAAATTCAAAATGCCAAGCTGAGTAAAAGATATTTCACATCATTTAAAAACTTTTAAATTATATAAGCCCACAATAATCCAGAAAGAATACAAGGATCAAATGGAGGAGAACATTTAATGAATTTTAAAAGATTATTAGCTAGGGGAAGTGTGTTTACGAATGATGTGGAATGGGAGAGTTACCACCTGGATGAAATGAAGAAAGAAGATAGTCTACCTGGAAATATGAGAAGAGAGAATTTGGATATGAGCAATGCAAATGTTATGGACGGCCGTACAGAGAAATGAGGCAACAAATAATGAGGCAAGTGATTTGTTGGATTCAACTTTACTTCTACTTCTTCTAGATAAGAACAAGGGAATGAAGAGTTACAAAAGGAGAATTATAAAAGGAGAGTCACCTGGTGTGCAAGAACAGTGCTTCTCAAACTTCAAATGAATAAAAATCACATAGGGATCTTGTTAAAATGCAAATTCTGACTCAGTAGGTTTGCAATGGAGTTAGAAAATCTAGATTTCTGGTAGGATCCCAGGTGAGGCTGACGCAATGGCTCAAACCAACTACAATGAATACCGAGATACAACAAGGCAATAGTTACAAAAGTAATTTAAACCATATCCTGTTAAGTCAGCAACTCTAAAAAACAAAAATTTAAAAAAATTAAAAAAGAAAAGAAAAGGATATTCCAGTTGAACCATTGCAGAACTTTGAAAAGTGGGTGGTTTTGAACTTTTGAATTGCACAATACAATGTTGAAATAGTTATGGAAATTTCAGAATAGGTTGACCCATTCAAAGCAATGATTTGTGACATCATCCACAGCCAAAAGGAGCTTGTTGGCAAATGGTGTTCAGCAGAGGAAGAATTTCTGTATAAATGAAACTGTCATTTAGCTTAATGAAGATGTTTCTGACATAATTTCTGAATATTCTTAAATATTATTTACCTTAAGTTACCAACTGAATTACTCTCTTCCAACTAGGATGTAGAAATAAATGCACTTGTAACATATAGGGAAACTTGCTACAATGATTTTGGCTAGATGAATAGATCACATTTTTTCAATGTTGGAAAAAAATAAGGGCAATAGCAATAAATATGGGATAACAAATTAGCAGAAATTCTTGAGCCCCTAAGCTATTTCTTACTGGTAAGTTTAACTTTAAAATGAAATCTTATATTTACACTTTGATGCATCTGAAGCTACCTATAATTTTTTTATGTATTTTCTTATTTATTATGATCATGGGGGAAAACCAAATATTTCCATAGTGATAAGTAAATTTATCAATGAATTATTTTGTAATAGATTCTTAAGATTACTGACTACTAGGTAATTATTTTTAAAACTTGTCTTTAAACCTAATATTAGTATGGAATGTCAGATAATATTACCTAAGAGAATAAGCAACACATTATGAACAGAGTTACACCATTAGCCAAAGTTAATAGGTAATTTGCCATCTATATTTTTCAGAAGTGACAAAATTTGGAAAGTATTAGCCACAGTTCAATAAAATAGTTAGGTACTATTTTTTCACAAATAATTGGAAGCAAAAGAATTTTTCTATACCTACCCAATTTATAGCAATAAAAATATTAAAATAATGTCTTTAGACATTTATAGCATATGCAAATAATTTCTATTGAGAAGTTAAGTATAAACGAAGTTTCCTCCTTCTAATCTTTAATTGTGAATTATATATTGTGAATCTGGGTGAATGTTTAAAAAGATTTTCCAGCTTTTCAAGAATAAGATTTTTCTTAGAGTAATTAGAATGTAAGCAAAATAATGACCATGGCATGACAAAATGCTATTCAGAATTTCTAGTTTCATCACTAGATTTAGAAAGTTGTCAAATGGAAGAAATACGATATCAAAGATTTCTCAAATAACTGAACCAAACATAAGTTTTTCACTTTGATGGATGCCCCCTAGTTACCCATCTTTAGAAATTTTCATTAACTGTGGTTGTTGAATTGTCTTTGATCTGGTCTTGAATCTGTCATATGATCACTCTTTTGGCAAGGCTAAGCATTTATAAGAGAACTGGCAACTGGGAACAGAGTTAAGATCTGTAGGCCCGCACTTGAAAAAAAGTTAAGACAATCTCGGTTGAATCTATATATTTATTCTCCAAAGCTTTTAAACAGCTCATTTTTAAATATTAAACAAATATACTTACTTAGTATTTTCCACATGCTTGAAGGTTGAAAATAAGGCTCAAATCAGGAGTATTACTTCCATGTCACCCTGTCAAATAGTTGTTGCCTTCAGCTATGAAAGTGCTTTCAGTCTTGGGAATGCCATGCCCAAGTTTAATTGACTTCAAAGGACATCCATTCAATGAACAGAAATGCTGTGTTGGAAGGAGATTGTCCCAAGGCAAATCAATAAGGTCACTTTGGGGGCTCTAAGTTAGAAAAAGGGTTTCTTCTAGTTCATTCTCTCATATGCATCCCAAAGCATACTTTTCTTATTAAAAATATAAGTCCATATTATTGCTTTCTTTTCTTCTTTGGGTGTGAGTATATGTGTGTGTGTGTGTGGTGAGAAGCAGATCCATTTATTTGATCTTAAAATGACAGCTATAATTAAATTGGATTATTTGAGGATATTGTTGGCTCACGTTAAATGAGATCCACTGAAAGTCACTTTGAATTAAGTAGGAATTTCTTTAATATGATTAATTTCATAAATTTTATGTCAAGATAAGAGCAGCATTTATTCTTATTAAGTTTGGAGTAAGTCACTAATGAAGTACCGATTTGCTTTTTCCTCCATATTAGGCTATTCTTTTCAAAGAAAAACGTCTTCTTTTGATAGGATATTTCGTTTTACATCATGACTAAACTCTCTTATGCTTGATTTCTAGTTTGAATGGATCTTTAAATATTTACATAGCTGTATACAAATCAAAGGTTCTAAGTATTTGTATGCCAAATCTTGTGAATTCTTAAAGTTATTTATATATGAAGTGATATTGAGAGCAAAAGTCTAGCAGTTAGAGATTCATTAGAAACTATAAAATGCTAGTCTTGATGCTTCTCTAAATATAGTCTGTATTCATATGTCAGAGATTTTGCTTAACGTATATTATTTTAACAAGAGGCCATACCATATGGTCATCACATATTTATATTTCTAAGACATATAAGGGATAAAAACCTTCCAATGTCATTCTCAAATGTCTTTGCAGTTTCTCAAAGACAAATTATTCTTCTAAAATAGTAAGACTTCTTTAAAGCAACATTACAATGAAATATTTCTTGCAATGGAAAAGGGTACCTTCAACTTCAGATGTAGGGTGTTGCCCTTGATATGTAAGTCTGAGTTACTTCATGACAAGCCTAGCAATGAGGACAACGGTATGGTATTACTGAGCTTTCCCCCTGCTTTCCTAGCGCATTTAATTTCTTTAAACAAATGGATGATTGGTAAGAACATTATGCTAAACAAATGCAAGTTGGTTTGGTCCCTGGTGACTTAAAATTTTCATAGGTTTTTGATTGAATTATCTGATTGCTGGCTTTGAGAAGAAGCAATTGGTATTTGATTTCAGAAACTCTTTCAGCAATCACATCAAGTTTTGGTTTGTTTGCAAAAAATAATAAACAATTTTGATTACTTACTTTTAGCATCATATTATAAATTGTACTATACCTAAAGAGAAGGAAACAATTCAATCCCTCCTCATAAAATGCCCATCATTGAGGAGAGCTTTCTGTCTTCTTATAGAGGAACTTATGGTCTTTGTTCCATCTATTTGCCTCTCACCCATGAATAACCCTTTCCATGAAATGCAACTTATAGGTGCAGTGCATTGAGTCTCCTATTTCTCTAACCTTGTGAAGTAGTACCTATCTATGTCTAAACAGTGTAGGTGACACTGTCTTCCCAAGCCAGGACAATGACTAACTTATATTAATGGTACAAAAGAGCATTAATTTTCTGGAACCATTATAACAAAGCAACACAAACAACATAATTTTATATTAGATTTTTGGTGACTGGAACTCCAAAATCAGCAAGGCCATGCTCCCATGGAAACTCTGGGTAGAATCCTTTTTTGTCTTCTCGACTTCTGTTGATGGACAGCAACTCGACATTCATTGGGTTGTAGCTGCCTAAGCCTCTTCATTACCTTGTCATCTTTGCTTCATCTTCCCTCTTTTTGTGTCTATTCAAATTTCCCTTTCCCCTTTTTGTAAGGACATTGGTCATATTCAATTAGGGTCCACCCTAATTACCTTATCTTAACTTAGTTAAATCTACAAAGACTGTATTTCCAAACAAGATCACTTTTTGAGTTACTGGTAATTAGTAATTAAACATATCTTCTTTTGGGGAATACAGTGTAACCCACAAAAGAAAATATACTTTAAAAAATATTTTCAGAGGTGAGAAATATACACCTACACATAAAGACTAGACAGAAAAAATTTTATTTGATTTAGATAGTATCCATGCTTTGGTGTCTTTAATTTGTACTATTTACATTCTGTTGAAGTTTCATAATTTAGTATATGGTTTAGCAATGAATGAGAATTCTAGTCATGTCATAAAATATATCATTGCTTGTTGAATTTCAAACAAAATATGCACTATATAATGAAATCAACAAAGTACTTTTTCTCTGAGACACTGGCATTTAAACAGGACAGGTCATCAAAAGCAGTCAGGTTCTGAGATTTGTTTCCATACCATTTTCTCTACTTATAAAACTCAAACATTCACTCTTTAAAGTATGTTTCTTCTTCAGCCATTTCACCTCTGTCTTCCTTTTACTGAGTACTGGCATTTAAACAGGACAGGTCATCAAAAGCAGTCAGGTTCTGAGATTTGTTTCCATACCATTTTCTTTACTTATAAAACTCAAACATTCACTCTTTAAGGTATGTTTCTTCTTTAGCCATTTCACCTCTGTCTTCCTTTTACTGAGTACCCAAGAGCTTTGAATTGTGTTGATTCATCATAGAAAACAACAAAAAGCATTTTACATTACAATAGCATCCGTTTGTGAACAAATGGGTATATTGTTTTTTCCCTTTTCATTGGTCTATCTCCGTGTCAATGATATCTGAATATATTTTGCTATTACAGAATAGTACCTGCATGTAAAGTAACCTTTTTATGTGCCACAGAAGTCATTTTTCCAGAAAGCATCATTGATTTACTTGTGGCAATATAGGATTCCTTGATTAAGAGTTTGACAAATCTCCATTGAAGCTGCATAATAAATCAATCTTTTACTGGAAAAGCCTGAGAGGGGGGTAAGCGAAGATGCCATACGTTAATACCTGGGGGAGAGTTACTATCCTCTGTTCTCTGGTAATCAATCACTTTGGCTGGGTTGCACTGACAATGTCTGGAGGTCATCTGGTTAATGAGACAGCACTGGAAAATTCCTTTCCAGGATTATATTGTATCAATCATTAACACCCATATTAGACACCGAGATCCATTTGAGACTTTTAAGAGAAATTCTCTTAAATATATTTGGAGCAGATTAATGATTATAAATGGAGTACATAAAAACAATTAAAAAATATGCAGCACCTCTTAGGGTGCCTCCATTAGGAATAATTAAAACAAGTTGACACTGTTGGTGGGATTGTAAATTCGTATAGTCATTATGGAAAATAGTAGAAACATTCTTCAAAAAATTAAAAATAGAACTACCATATGATTCAGTAATCTCACTACTAGGTATATATATATATATCATACATCCCATGTAAATGTGTATTTTTATATAACTGACAGGTTAATTAATGAAATTTGAGCTATTATATAGTCTTTTAGAGCCTTTAACATATAACTTGGTCATGATCATGGTTGCCTGGTAATTTTAACTTTTTCACATCTAATTGAAGTATTTCTTGTTCTGTATTATACATCTTTGTTTATAAATTTGACTTCCCTAACATAATTTGAGTTCTCAGAAATCACTGATGCTATCATGTTCACTTAAACAGAATTTATTTGTAAATGATAATAATTAATAATTAATTTTATTGCATACCAAAAATGCTTATAAAATATAGCTTAATTCATAGTACTGGCAAATTTACTATATTTGAAATTTTTAAAGCTGCTTCTGTTTTATACTTATTTGTAATTATAAGTGTCATGAATGAACCTTAAGTTATATGTTTGACATGATCTTCGCAGACATCTTTTGAAAATAGATTTTCTACTTGTGGGTACAGAATTAATTCTTTCATACTGAACTTGTTATTTTTGTGTACCTATGTAAAAATTCTGTGTACATCACTTAATCCAAAATCTAAAACTAATCAACTTATCCTTTGTATCATTGTTTCCTGTGGCAAGTTTTATTTGTCTAGAGTTGGCTGCACTGATTTCAACTATCCCACAGTTTCTTCTGCCACATGATCTTGCCACTTCCCCATCGAGTCACCCAGATCCCCTTCCTTTGTATCTTGTCTGGCTTTCCTAATTCACTTATTATCATTAGAATGTGGTGACAACAACACTGCATGCTTTCTGAGGCTCTGTCAGAAAAAGTTTTGCAGCTTTTTTTCTTTTTTTGTCTCTTGGAACCCTCTTATTCTGACTATTTCCTCTTTCGGTGCCACTTCTCAAAACTCAACTGCCCATGCTTTGACTAACTTGTCATATGAAGTGTTGACCGTTGCAGTCAACGGTTTCAGCTAAGCCAAACTCTATAGTAGGACAGCCCAGACATCAAACATGTAAGTGAAGAAACCTCTGATGGTACCAATCCACAGTTATCTAAAACATTCCCAGCTCTTTCCATCTTCTCAGTTACAGCCCCAAACAATGTGGAGCCCTTTGGGAATTCCTGATACACAATATCTATTTTTGTGTTATATCACTAAGTTTGGGTGGCTTATTACGCATTACTAGAGAATTGAAATACTTTCTCAATAAATAACTTATATTCTCAGATATCTACCTCTTTAGAATATTATGTCTAATTTAATAGACTACTTCTACATTAATATATGAGATTTCTTTATGTACTGAAAATAAAATGTTGGGTAAATAACAATGTCAATTATACATAGAACAATAATCTAAAATGGGAAATATAGTGCATACTAAGACTATATTAAACAAAATAAGTCATAGTTAGATGAACTAATTCCCTAATCAGTCGATCTAACCTTATTCCTTATTAAAAATAATACTAAGTATATAACTTATATGTTTTAATAACTTAATGGCTAATTAAAATAATGTTTAGGGTGATAAATTAAAAATAATATTTATTTAAGCATGCTTCTTTTGATTTTCTATATTTATTGTCATGATTATTTACTTAGTTACATAAAAACTAATGTACCTAATGCATTTTTTAGACTTTATCAAAGAAATAAAAGCTTCACTCTCAACTGTACTGCAGTTGTGTTTTCTTTAATTCAGAAAGGACCAAGGATGATTACTCTTAAGCATTGATACTATAGATTGATTGTGATAAATCTGTTCATATAATTATTTTCACTTCAAATATACATAAATCTTGAAAAAAGAATAATAATAGCAAACATTTAAATAGTGCAGAATTACCCAGGCATCTTTCTTAACTTTTACTACATACCTATAATAACAGGGATACTATAATATGATACTCTTTTGATCCTCATTTTTGTAGAGGAGGAAACTGAGGAATAGCTTACCTCAGTTCATTCAAGTGATAAGTGTTAAGCTGAGATACAACTGAGCTTTTAAATTCTACACTCTACTGCCTCTATAGAAGTAGAAAAACAAAACAAGGAATGACTCGGAATTTCATAGGTAACAGAGTTAAAGTGTATTTAGTGTGGTCATAGATTTTCAGGCAACCATTTTCAGCCTTTATGTTATTCTATATGTTAACAATTCAACTATTAAATTGATTTGAGGTTAAAAAAACGAAGGCAGTGGATATCTTGTCTTTGTAAAAGCTATATACTAAGCATAAAATTCCCTTTTGTTTATGACTTTATGTAAATCCTATTTAATATGGTGAAGAATAGATCTGATATTACATCGCAGGAAACAAAGAAACCCAGGAGATGAGAGATTTTCAGTTCAGCACCCAAATGAGGGGCAGCTGTGTTTTGAAAACATGTACCTTTGCTCTCATGTAACACCATGACCTACCTAGTATGCAACAATACAACGCCTGAGAGTATACGCAGCTGAACTTCTTTCCAACTGGTCCTACTCCATATGCACTTCACCTTGTACACATAGCTTCAATAATCACGGCTTTGTAAACATGTAAACTCTTCATGAAAAGGTTTAAAATAATTGCAATCTGTTAATAGGACTCTTCCATAGCTTTTCACAATCTGTGTTAGCAGCTTTGCTTTATAGCTAATCTTATGTCTTGAATAGACAACAAAAAATACTGTATTCAAAAAAATGACCGTTTCTACTATTCTTTTTTTAATTGAATTTGTAGCCAATTCCTGAGACTTCAGTAGAAAATGACTAATGTCATTAAAGCAAAGCTACATCTTTAAAACTAATTATGTGAGGTCAAGGTATACCAGAGGATTTTCTAAAACTTTATTTGATGAATGTAGATTCCTGGGTCTTTATATCTCTCAGTCCTTCCCCAAGTTCTTCATTTTCCACTGTCTTTCTCTCATACCAACAGCCCCCAAATTACTAAAAACCTTTCTTTGAAGACATAATTAAATCATTTAAGTAATGCCTTGGTTTTTAGAAGTCAGAATTGACTCCTGAATTAATTAATCACATCATAGCTTGAGGAATGGACAGCATGTCCAGCAGTGTAGTATTTGAGCCAAGCTTACTTGAATAAATGTTTCCCCTCTTCCTTTTCCTTGTCCTTTATACTAAGTGTCAATGAGCCATAAACTCAGTCAACTTTAACTCTCTACAATTATTCTAGAATCTAGTATGTTATTCTTGACGTGGCACAAATTTCAGCTAATTATAAGTAAATTGACTTCATTTTTTTGTGACCTTTCCTGTGTTCCTTTTAACATAATTGTTTTAACTCAGTCTGTGCTAAAAGAGGAAGGCATTTGATAAATGTTTCAGGCGGATGACTCTATATCATGGACAATGCTGGAGAAACCTGTATTTGTTATCACAGATGCTGTGGGATGAGATTATGATAAATGAGGTCATCTGAGGCCTGAATACCTGAACTCTTGATCTGGAAATGTACTTACAGAATAAGATCTGTGGTGAGAACAGAGTTGGAATGCTCTTTCTAGCAGAGCAGTTACAGAACAGTAAGCAATGAAGTTGGGGGAGTCACTTTATGTCTTGATATTTAAGATGGGAAGATATAAAAATCACATTCATGGCTGGGAATTAAAGGTTTTTCTCAATTATTTACCCTGATAAATATTCTGTGTATTAAATGAAAAGTATACCCAGTTCTTACGTGTTAAAAGGATTCAAAGAATAGTTTATTGTATCTCAGTGACAGAACAGTAAAATGCACCTGTAATACATTTTAAAATAATTATTTGTAAATTTATTTTTAACTCATTCCAGAAATAATTTGAAGAAATTAAAGCTCAAAAATTTATATAATTAGGAGTCTAAATATAAATAATTGAAGAATAATATATAGTATAATAATAAAGGCAAAATAAACACACTGGAATTACTAGCACTATCTTTTTTTTTTTTTTTATTGTGATATTGAGGGGTACATTTAAGGGTTAGGTACACAAATATGTCTCATTCAGGCACCCTTGTTTGTAAGAAGTGTCCCCCCATCCCCAGACAGGTATTTACTGCCATTAATTGCTTCCC
>CAUYQG010053096.1:0-12306 GCA_963574415.1 Tarsius wallacei
CTTGAAGTGATCATTCATCTCTTGAAGGTTTTGTTCTGTCTTTTTGAGTTTCTTTTCTATGTTTTTGACAGTTTGGGTTAGTTCTGTTTTGGTCTTCAAGCTCTGAGATTCTTTCTTTTGCTTGGCTAATCCTGCTTTCCATACTTATTAGTTTGTTATTTATTTCCATCACAGTATTCTTTACTGTTGTTATTTCTGCCATCAGCTCTTTCCTATCTTCTTCTTGTCTCTCCTCAATTTTTATTATTCTCTCTAATAATGTCTTGATGTCTGGGTTTGTTGCATGTGACCAGTCATTCTGGGGGCTCTTCATTGTTTGTGTTCCGAAGTCTGTTTTCTCAGTGTCTGACCTCCCAGGGGTCTGTGTGACACCTATATTCTTCTTTTGGTTTTTCTTCTTTTGTGCTGTTTTTTCCCTCCCTACTTTTTCCTTTCCTCCAGGTCACTGTCTTCTTTAATTCTGTTATTCAGTGATGGAGGGGTTGTTTTTACTTCTGTTTGTTCAATCTCCTATTCTTCTTTATGTATATCCTCTTACTTTGTTCAATTCTGGACTTGCACTGTAGATTGGGGGTGGTCCCTTTTTACACTTTTGAGATTTACTTATTGGGGGGAGCTGTGATTCAAAATCTATCTGCAGGTCCTGGTATCTGGTATCTGCTGACCGGTGTGTGGGTAATCTGAAAACCACTTCCCACTGTCTTGGAATCTGTCCGTGCAGTGGGTTTATAGGTTTATTCCCTGAAATAAAATGAGGTTAACAGAGGGAAGAGGATGGAGCAGACAGTGTGGGAGAGAGGGGGGTGGAAAGAGAGAAGGGTAAGGGGGAGAACAGACGGGTATACTAACAAATGGAGAGAGAGACAAAAACTGAAACAGATAAAAACAGTAGACCACGGTTATAAACTGACCAATTCTGATACCAAAAAAACCCCCTAAAACATACATTGATGCTAACATACAAGCTATCCAATCTTCTTATTGGTGTGCTATTCCTCTCTATAAAGATATGGTTTACAGAGAGAAGAAAAGGAAAAAAGAAAGAAAAATAAAATAGAAAATAAAACAAACAACAACAACAAAAGGGCCAAAACAAAAGGAATAGAATCGAGTTAGTAAACTAACAGAACCAATCAAGCACACTTTGAGACTTTTCGTTTAAGTTCAATGTCCTTTCAGCTCTGATTTCTGGCTGTTGTTTCAGGCTGGTTAATTTGTTCACAGGGTCAGTTTCCCCTTTTGGTGTTGTTACCTTGAGTCGCCAGCAGGTGGTGCTATCTCACGGCTCCAGATGATCTTTATCTCAGGTGTTCGTCCCACCGGGAGGGAGCCAGAAGGAAGCTGGAAATGGAAGCCTGGTCCCAAGGCACGCAGCAGGAGATCCAAGGCTCAGTGGAGGCTCAGCCGGGGCGTCACAGTGGCAGCAGTGGTGGCGGCGATCTCAGCAGGTCCTGCAAAGCCGGGATTCCAAGGTCCGAAGGCATGGATCACCTCAATGGTGGTGGGTGCTCACACTGGCGGGGGCGGGGGGGGGCGGGGATCGCGGGAGCTGCCGGACTGCTGTGATGCTTCTCCCGTGTCAGTGGCCGGGTTTCCTGCAAAGAGCAGGCCCCCAGGGAGAGAGCCCGAGTCTTTCTGTGTCTTCTTTTGGGGAGGTCTCACAGACCAAGCTGCCCCGTCACCATCTTGCAGGAAGTTCCCTAAACCATATTTTTAATCTGTTAAATGAAATTTGGGAGAGTCCATTGTTTTGGACTGAGCTCCTGTACTAGTTCCCAATAGAACAGACAAAACCAAAATGGAGTCACTCATCCTAAAGTTCCATGTTGCCAAACTGTAAAACAAAAGTAAAATTTTAAGCTCCCCAACTGACTGACCAGACCTCTTCTGGGATAAGGGAAACTTGAAAAACTAAATTCCAGGCCATGATGGACAAGGACTTCAGACACACTTCATTATACTCCCTCTCTTGTAAAGTTTTAGGCACAACTGATTAGTGTTAACATTAAAATAGAGATTAAAAGACTGACAGAACAGATCCGATGGCGATAAGATATCAAATTCCAACCTGACTCTGGTACAGCATCACATGGCAGGTAGAAGGCCCTAAAGAAAATGAAACTATTTTGCTCCAAAATATGTTTCTTTGACATAGTCTAAAGTAACCCCGCAATGCCATCCCTTGGGGAAATTTACATCTGTAGAGAACACCTTTTAAGACACCACCTGTTCTCTCTGAACCTTCCTACTTAGAGGCTTTATCTACATATCAAGACCTTGGCTTCCACAGCTCCTCTTATCTTAACTCAAGCATTCCTTTTACTGATTTCTTAACTCTTTCTGCAATTGTCAATCAGAAAATCTTTGAATCCACTTATGATCTGTAAGCCATCCCCTTGGAGATGTCCCACCTTTCACATATGGGAGAGTCCATTGTTTTGGACTGAGCTCCTGCACTAGGTCCCAAAACATATTTTGACTTATGTTTTGCCTGTAACTTTGTCTCCCTAAAAATGTATAATGGCGATCTGTAATTCAACCATTTTGGACACGTGTTCTCAGGACCTCGTGGGACTGTGCTGTGGGCCTTGGTCACTCACATTTGGCTCAGAATAAGCCTCTTCAAACATATTTTGGTAGAAGCTGGAATCAACTCAAAATAATTCTTAGGCAAAAGAGGTACATTTTGAGTGACATATCGTGGTCTCCTACAGTCACATTTGGGGGCAGTGTGTCCTGAACACCACCAATAGCTTAGACACCTCAGCCGTGGCTTCATTGTCATTCCCTGCTTCTTCTCTCTCCACCTCAATCCCTCCTCCAGTCCTTTCAATTCTAGTTTCCTAATATTCCTCAAATTCCTTGTCTCCTTTCTTCTCTTACTGGCACTGCCTTCGTTTAAACCTTGTTCTCTTTATTCAAGAATGAAAAAAAAAATCAAGAAAACCTTCCATGTAGTCTCTGGGGAAAAATTTTAGAAATTATTGTTACAAAGCAATTTCATAGAAAAATAAATGCTGTGAAAAAAGCAATCAAAGAGTTTTGTTTTTTTTTGAGTTGGAGTCTCACTCTGTCACCCAGACTGGAGTGCAGTGGCCGCTCCCGGCCACCGCAGCCTCAACCCCTGGGCTCCGGCGATCCTTCCGCCTCAGCCTTCCAAGTAGCTGGAACTACAGGCGTGCGCTACCATGCCCGGCTAATTTTTTGATTTATTGTAGAGATGGTCTCACCAAGTTGCCCAGGTGGGTCTCGAACCCGCGGGCTCAGGCAATCCACTCACCTCAGCCTCCCAAGGCGCAGGATTACAGGCTGAGCCACCGAGCCCGGCTTGTGCTGATATTTTAAGGAAATTTATATGACTATCACTACAGATTATACAACTTATACTGAATTAAAAAAAAAAAAAAGGCTGGGCACAGTGTTTCACACCTGCAATCCTAGCACTTTGAGAGGTCGAGGTAGGAGGATCCCTTGAGCTCAGGAGTTTGAGACCAGTCTGGGCAACACAGCAAGACCCCATCTCTACAAAAGCTCAAAAATTAGCCAGGCGTGACGGTGTACACCTGTAGTCTCAGCTACTTGGAAAGCTGAGAAGGGAGCATCACCTGAGCTCAGGAAGTCGAGGTTGCAGTGAGCCCTGATTGTGTCACTGCACGCCAGTCTCGGTGATAGAGTGAGACTCCAATCCAAAAAAACAAAAACAGGAAAAAAAAAATACTATCTGCAAGTGGCTTTAGTTAGTTGAAGTAGTTGATGTGGAAAACATTTAATATTTGTACCAACAATATTTTCGTAAAGGTATGAACCCAGCCTGTAATCCCAGCACTTTGGGAGGGCGAGGTGAGTGAACTGCATGAGCCTGCGGGTTCAAGACCGGCCAGGGCAACTTGGTGAGACCTCATCTCTACAATAAATCAAAAAATTAGCTGGGTGTGGTAGCATGCACCTGTAGCTCCAGCTACTTGGAAGGCTGAGGTGGAAGGATCGCCGGTGCCCAGCAGGTCAACGCTGGGGTAGCCGTGAGTGTGCCACTGCACTCCAGCCTGGGCAACACAGTGAGACTCCAGCTCAAAAAAAAAAAAAAAAGTATGAACCCAGTTACCAGTTCAATTGCTAGACAGTGTTTGTTAATAAGTCATCCACTAATGTTCTTTCTCATTTCACACACCCAGAAGATGTATTTTTCCTTTATCTTTTCTAACATTTAAATGTAACATGAGAAAAGTACCAAATGAAGTAACAAAAAGTATTATCATAAACCAATGCGGCCGGGCTCGGTGGCTCGGCCTATAATCCCAGGGCTTTGGGAGGCTGAGGTGAGTAGATTGCATGAGTCCACGGGCTTGAGACCCGCATGGGCAACTTGGCGAGACCTCATCTCTACAATAAATCAAAAATGAACTGGGCATGGTAGTGCGCGCCTGTAGTTTCAGCTACTTGGAAGGCTGTGGCGGAAGTATCGCCAGAGCCAAGCAAGCCGAGGCGGACACCGCACTCCAGTCTTAGTGACAGAGTTAGAATCCAACTCAAAAAAAAAAAAAAGAAACCAATGTGTATTATGAAGGGCATTACTATGACACTACTAAAAGCAGCAACATAAAACTTGACAATTTTATTAATGCAAAAATTATGTACCTGAGAGATAAGCAAAACTGCATTTATATAACCAAATTTAACATTGTTATCAACTACTTCTAGGACAACAATCAATGCCTGGCTGTATATTCAATATGTCTTTTTTAAAGCTCAGTTTTGCAGGTTAATATAAATTCATGGTAAGTAACTATGATAGACAAATAGTAACTAGCAGGTGTGGGTTGTAAATTAGTTCATTAAATGTGAATTACTGGTATGCAAATGAACAAAATGAACTGTGTGCCCAGAACAGTATGTCTTTTTTCATGCTACAATGACCCATTCCATTATTTCTAATGCAACAGTAGCAAAAGTAGCCAGAAAACCAATTAGACACTTACATCAGGTATACTTGTAACATTACTTTGACTGGGAATTCACTTCCAATGCTTAAAATCCAAAGCAGGCTGGGTGTTATGGCTCAAGCCTATAATCCCAGCACTTTAGAAGGCTGAGGCATGAGGATTGCTTGAGCCCAGGTGTTTGAGACCAGCCTGCGCAACATAGCAAGACCTCATCTCTACAACAAATCAAAAAATTAGCCAGGCACGATGGCACGTGAATGTAGTTCCAGCTATTCAGAGGCTAAGGTAGAAGGACCACCTGGGTCTAGAAGGTTGAGGCTGTGGTGAGCTGTGATCATGCCACTGCACGACAGTCTGGGTGATAGAAACTCCCAACTCAAAAAAAAAAAAAAAAAAACCAAAGCAGCATGACAAAGAATTAGTCATTTAGCTCAACTAGTATTTAGTACACTGATATCAAGTGGCAATATATGATAGTGGTGGTTGTTTACCCAACTAAAAGTTAGTGGAAGCCTACTTTCTACCAAATATATCAATGAACCTAGTTTTATATCTAATAGAGTAAGGGGCTACTGAGAGAAGAACTACACAAATCGGGCTCATTTTTCTCAACTTTGTGTTACATTTGTAAGTTCATCTCCAAGCCAGTACTTACAAGTGCAGGGCTAAGGAACAGAATAAGGAAGCTCAACAAAAAGACTCTCCCATGTCTTGCTGCTCAGCTTCCTGGCTATCACTCTCACTCCACAGCTCTCCTGTATCAAAGGTGCATTAGCTTACATTTAAGTAGAATGACCTGGTATTCCTGAGGTCCCTGCACTATTTTTCTATTTCTCCACACATGCACCTAAACACACACACATTGACACACTGTATATTTACAGTAAATGTATATCCTACATTTCTTAGGATAGACCTGACATTATACAATGTAACTTATGCAAATATATATGGAAATTATTTAATTTCCAGAATTCCCTAATATCTTATACACAAATACACTCTCAAACTATGTGACCTGAGTTTTCTAGTTTCAAGAAAAGGAAACAGGCTCTGCGTATGTTCTGGGCACAGTTCACATTCTTCGCTGTCCCACCTACCTCTCCACTTAAGGACCTTCCCTGGTGCCTACCTGGTTGTATTTTCATCTGCTCAGATCTCTTCCACATTCAAAGAGATCTTTTCCAAGTGACTCAACTTCAAGCACAGATCCCTCGGCTCATCCTGCTCTCTTCTCACAGGAATCTTTCCTTTTCTCACCATCCAATCCTGCTCACCAGAATAATAAGATATAAGACTTTGGTCACTATTACAATGGACCAGGTGTGGTTAAAAAGATTACATCTAAAAAGCACCCAAATAGTACTGATTCAGAAATACATCCTTATAGGGTGGTTAATACTATAATGTCTAATTTACTTTGTATCTGCATTCTACGTTATCAAAATTCTGAAATAATTTTATTCCAGAGATATGCAGCACAATTTACTCAAAAGAATATCCTAACAATAGTGTAAATCTTAGTGAGACACAGTGACTCACGCCTGTAATCCCAGCACTCTGGGAGGCAGAGGCAAGAGGATTGCCTGACCTGAGCTCAAGGGTTCGACACCAACTTGGGCAACTTGGCAAAACCTCATCTCCACAATAAATCAAAAAATTAGCTGGGTGTGGTGGCACGAGCCTGTGGTTCCAGCTACTTGTAAGGCTGGAATGGAGGTGGAAGAATCACCTGAGTCGAGCAGGTCAGTGCTGCGGTGGCCATAAGCATGCCACTGCACTCCAACCTGGGCAACAGAGTGAGATCCCGAGTCCAAAAAAAAACCAGTGCAAGTATTAACGTCCAAACACACATTCAAAGGAAAATTATGGAGGCTTTAGAAGTTAAGAGACACATAGAGGTGAGGTGTAACATCATATCGAGCTGCTAGGAGGCAGAATCAACTCTAGGACACTCCAGTATAATTACAGAAGAGGCCGCGTTTGCAGAAAGTGGACGAACTTAAATTCAGTAACTTAAGATTTTTCATAAGACGATGTTCTGTTCACTTCAAGTGCATTTTTGCTTCTTTTCTTGCTGTTACCCCGAGGATAATTAAAATAGGTAACATATACGGAAAAAGAAGCGTTAGGCTTGTGATCCTGAATTTAGTTTTTAAAAAGGAGGCCGTGTGTTTCCACCAGTGACCGATGCGGGAGCGCCAGGGTCGCCTGTGGGCGCCTCCTCCCGACACCAGACCGCTCAGGAAACGCTGGGAAGCTCGGCTTGGGCAGAGGCCTACAAGACTCCCTATATTCCTAAGTTAAGGGCCAGAGTCGCCCACGGGAAACGCGCCGCGGGGTCCACCTGGCCGGGAGATCACCACCCGTGCGGGGTGGAGACGAGCAGAGCGCGCCGGGAAGGCGCTGGGCGCCGAGTCCTGGGAGGGACCTGGCTCTGATAAGAACAGCCCCGCCGCCAGAGGACACCTGCAGGGGACCCGAGCCCCCAGCCGCGGCCTGGCTGCCGGCCGACACCCCCTCCGCGGACGCCCGCGTCCCCCAGGCACTGTGCCCGCAGGTAACGGGCAAGGAGGCGGGGCCGGCGCCCAGAGCGTGGGGTCCGGGGGCGTCGGGGACTCGTCGCCCTGCCTGGCCTTCCCTTCCGCAGGTGGCCGCCCCCGCCCCGCCTGCGCCGGGAGACCCGAGCAGCGGCCGCGGGAGAAGGCGGCGGGGGGCCGCGGAAGCGGGGAGGGCTGAGCCGCACCAGGCCGCGGGGACGGAGGGGCGGATACCGCACCTTCCCGGCCCCGCCCGGACCGTTCCGATGCGCTACGGAGCGGGCCTGCGCCGCCTCATGCCGCGCCTCAGCACTCGCGTTGCGGCGGCGGCTTCCTCGGCGGCGCCGGCGGTGGCCCAGGCGGCGAACGCGGCACTCGGCGGTGGCGGCAGCAGCCTCAGCGTCTCCGGCACTTCCGGTTCCTGTCGCCCCGCTCTCGCCGTTGGGCCAAGAAGGGTGCCACTCTCCGCCGGGCGAGGCTGCTCGCTACAGCACCACCTTATGGCGGGAGGAGCGGAGGCGGCGCGGACAGGACGCGATCTGGGAGGGGACAGAGGTGAAACCCAGAAAGGGACAGCAAAACAGAAGGCGCGGGCGAATGGTAGCGTGTCTCTACTCATTTTTTTTTCACTCAGTAAATATATATTGAATACCTGTTCAAAGCAGACGAAATTCCTGTCCATGTGCCAGGTAGAGAGCAGAGAGCAAACCAGGCAAATGTCCTTGCTGCTTCATGAAGATGACAGTGAGAGAAGGGACTAGGGTCTGGGGGATCTGAGCGTCTTTTTAATTTTTTTGTAGGGACGTGGGCGGCGGCGGGGTGAGGGGGTGTCTCGCTTTGTTGCCCAGGCTGATCTTGAACTCCTGGCCCCAAGCAGTCCTCCCACCTTGGCCTCCCAAAGCGCTGGGATTACAGAAGCAACCACCATACCCGACCACGGCTCTAATATTAATTAGTGATCTTCAGCGGGTCACTCCATCTCTTTGAGACTATTTCTTTATAAAAGGGATATAATAACACAGATCACTTAATTGCAATGAAAGGAAACCATGGATGCACACTAACACATAAAAATGAAGAGGCTGGGGCCCAGAGGGGAGCAGTAAATGACTTTTTATAATCAGAACCAGACTCAGGCTCCTTGACCTACACTTTCTTTCCTAGTCTACACTATACAGTGGCTGAGGGAAAAAGAAAGGGAGTCTAGGAAGATGTCTGGGAAAGTAGGGGTAGAATAGAGCCCTGGGAAAGCTGGGCCTCCCCTGTTTTCTGATATTACAAAAAACCATGCATCAGAGTTGTGTGTCATTAAGATTTATCATAATAGCACTAATACAAGATCCATGTGGGTGCCATGTTCCACTTCACAGTGTATAATTATTCACTCTGGGCCGGGCTGGGTGGCTCAGCCTGTAATCCCAGCACTTTGGGAGGCCAAGGCGAGAGGATTGCCTGAGCACAGGGGTTCGAGTCCAGCCTGAGCAACTTGGCGAGACCTTGTATCTACAATAAATAAAAAAAGTAGCTGGGTGTAGTGGCACATGCCTGTAGTTCCAGCTCTTTGGAAGACTGAGGCAGAAGGATCGCCGGAGCCCAGCAGGTCGATGCTGGGATGGCCGTGATCATGCCACTGCACCTCAGCCTGGGTGATGGAGTAAGACTCCAACAGAAAGAAAGAAAGAGAGAGAGAGAGAAGAAAGAAAGAAAGAAAACATGGCCTGGCCATACCTCAAAGAACACATGGCCTTACCATAGCTTAGCAAGGTAATGGTGGCAATGGTCTGGCAGTGGCCAGATTTCTTTTAAAAAGAGCCACTGAGAGATAAAATGCTTGCTTACATCATATGGCTAATTATGGGTTAGACTGGATTGGACCTCAGATTTCTGTGTTTTCAGTCTTATTTTCTCCCTCTATGGCTGGTATAAAAATACCTCAATCCCTAAGGAGGCTGCAGAGTAGTGTCTCCCACATGGCACCCTGGAACCTTACGAGCTACTACACAGGCAGAGGCTTGAACCAAAGCTTTTCTGAGTCTTAGCAGAATGCTATGGGATTTTCCCCAGAGTGAGAGAGAATGGGAGGCTGGCAAGGGCCTAGAGACACAATCTCCCCTGGGAGGCTGGTAGGAGGCAGGATAGCACTGCAGAATGCCAACACCATGTGGTGGCTCCTGCCTCTTCGATAGGGTGTCCCACAACTCATGTTGCAGTCATCTGGCTCCTTTTGTTTCAGTACAACTGTCCCTCGGTGTCTGCAGGGGATTGGCTCCAGGATGCCCAGCAGATACCAAAACCAGCCATACTCAAGTCCCTGATATGAAATGGCATAGTATTTGCATATAACCTATGCACATCCTCTTCTCATATAGTACTTTAAGTCATCCCTAGATTACATATAATACCTAAAACAATGTAAATGCTATGTCAACTGTTGTATTGGCTTTTTGTTTTGTTTTTTTTGAGTTGGAGTCTCACTCTTGTCGCCCAGGCTGGAATGCAGTGACAAATGCACCGTCCTTCTGTCTCAGCCTTCCAAGTAGCTGGAACTACAGACGCACCCCACCACGCCTGGCTAGTTTTTTTGTATTTTATTATAGAGACGAGGTCTCACTAAGTTGCCCAGGCTGGTCTCAAACCCCCGGGCTCAGGCATTCCTCTTGCCTCGGCCTCCCAAAGTGCTGGGATTACAGGCTGAGCCACTGCGCCTGGCCTGTATTGGCTTTTTTAATTTATATTTTTTGGTTGTATTTTGTTTGTTTTTTGAGTTGGGGTCTCATTCTGTCATCCAGGCTGGAGTGCAGTGACATGATCTCATCTCACTCCAGCCTTGATCTCCTGGGTTCAGGTGATCCTTCTACCTCAGCCTCCTAAGCAGCTGGAACTACAGGCACATGCCACCATGCCCAGCTAATTTTTTTATTTTTTGTGGAGATGGAGTCTCACTGTGTTGCCCAGGGTGGTCTCAAACTTCTGGGTTCAAGCAATCCTCCCACCTCAGCCTCCCAAAGTACTGGAATTACAGGTATGAGCCACCATGCCCAGCCTGTTATTTTTTATCTTTTTGTATCTTTACAAATATCTTCCATTTGAGGTAGATTTAATCCACAGATTTGGAACTCATAATATGGAAAGCCAACTGTATTGTCCTTGTTGGTATGTGGGATAAGGGCCACAGGCAGCTGGCACCTTTGAGCATTCTTCCTTTTGCAGCATGTGTAAGTAATAAACTATCTGAATCTAGAAGTAGCTCGATTCATCTTTACTGGTTGAATCAGGCCTTGGCCTTGCCACATCTAGGATGTGCACTTGACAAAGCCAGCTTGCTTTCTGCTGCCCTGTGCTCTAGGGTTTGTGAGGAAAAGGCAAGTTACAAGACATATGAACTGTGAATGAGACAGGTGTGACAGGGCTGATGCAAAGCCACTCCTTTCAAATGCTGGGTATTGTTGTCCACAAAGATGTTTTAAGCATCTGCTGTCTGAAGCACATTGTGTTAGGGGACATAGGATGTCAAAAGGAGGCGATCTGTGCTCTGGGAGGCTCTAATCTAAATGAGGAAAGAGACCATAAGCACTATAGCAGTTAGTTACAGAACATGGCGCTAGAGTTTGTGTTTTTCCACTTCCCCTGTTCATTGCCGCTTTTGGGGGCATGGTTCAAATGAAACTGCAATAACTAAAAAAGGCCCCAATTTTATTTTTCATATTTATTGAAATTGTTGTTTGAATAGGCAATGCTGCCCCAAGAAACTGATGTTATTGCTTTCTTGCATATACTTCCAGTAATATTTTATAATCTGTGAGCAAATGCATAGACATGGATATATTACTCCTCCTGCTACGCCACTCTTTTCCCACAAGTAGTAGCATGAGTATCATTGTTTGCACCTGGCAACCACACAGGCAGCCCAGAGAACCAGGAATTAGCAGGTGGGTCAAACTGAACACAGTGGAAAGGCCACTCCCCACCCAAGGCAGGCTCTGAAAGGAAGCACTTGAGTCCAAGCCAGGGTCATCTCTGAACATTCCACTGAACTGTGGATTGTGGTGGAGGAAAGGTTTTTCCAGTGAAGACTGGCTGCAGTGCCCCACTGCGGGCTGGTTAGAAGGCCACAGGAATAGTATCTGGTTTCCCTTTAGAGTTCATTCTCTCCACCCCAGCTTTGTGCTGTTAAATAGAGACGCCTGATTCTGGTCATGGCTAACTGGCTGGGTTATCCTGGATGCAGCACAAAACCCCTATTCTGCAGCTCATTTTCTAAAACCTATTCTAAGAACAGGAGATTTTGTAAAAAGGTGAATGTCAAGGAGGTGCATGACTCCTTGCCACAGGCAGGAAGCCAGCCTTCGGTTCTGGAACCACTTCATTACGACAGGCACTCCTGTGGCTGGTGATGACTGTTCTCTGAGAAGGGAAAGATGACCTTGGGCCAAAAGAGGCTGGGAAGGCTGCATCTAGAAGGCAGGGCACAGAGCTCGATTAGCCTTTTCTGGTGTTATCAAATGCTTAGCTCTGCTTCAGCTTGGCACTGCCGCTTGCCTCTGCCTTTTCATCCTCCACCCCCGCGCGCCTTGCAGTTTTATGGTTCTCCTGGATGACATTCTCTCCAATGTTTTTCTTATTGGATTTTCCTTGGAAAGAGGGGTCCATAACAACTGGGCCTATTTGCAGAAACATTTAGAAACAGCTGATAAGAACATTGGAGGAGTCGGGTGCAGTGGCTCATGCCTATAATTCCAGCACTTTGGGAGGCCAAGGTGAGAGGATTGCCTGAGCCCACAGGTTCGAGACCATCCTGGGCAACTTGGTGAGACCTCATCTCTACA
>CAUYQG010053097.1:0-34260 GCA_963574415.1 Tarsius wallacei
GAGGGATAGGGGAAGGGATTAATGGCAGTAAATACCTGTCTGGGGATGGGGGGACACTTCTTACAAACAAGGGTGCCTGAACGAGACATATTTGTGTACCTAACCCTTAACTGTACCCCTCAATATCACAATAAAAAAAATATTGTATATGAAAAAAATAAAAATAAAAAAATAAAAAGCAGTACTAGTAAATTCATAAAATAAACATGTATTTTAGTTCAAATTCCAAAGTCTAATCTGTTATTCACTGAAGTATAGGAAGCCACTTAATCAGAATGTTGATGAAGATACATAAAAATTTATTTTTATGTCTACTTTACATATATGTTAAAGGAAGGATTCATGAATATTCAAATATACTTATAAAATAAAAATACTATTTTATCTATCAGTACATTTTAAATAGATTATTATAATTATTTAATAGCAAACTTAGGGAATTAATTAGCAAAAGAGGAAAAAATAAAATTCAATTAATCAATAAATGTTTATTATTCTATCAACTTTGATATTAACTAGCATTTAATCTTTAATCATCACATAAATATATACTGCTTTTTACTGAAATATAATTTAACATAAGGATTTAATTATAAGGATTTTAATTATGATTTTTCTCTACAACTTGCTGTAAATAACAAATCTTAACGTTACGCCTTACGTTTTTAAGATCTTAAAAAATCCACCTGTTAAAAATACCCCCTAGTTTAATATGGTGATTAAAATAACTTTGCCCCCAGTTATTAGTAAGTCACTTGCTTTTCTTTACAGTCTGATTTCAAAAGTTGACATTTATCATCATTTTTAGGAAAATAGATAATGAAAAAGAGATACAGATCACATTTGCCTGAACTCTCCATGACATGGCCTATCAACATGAGTCAATCAGGAAATCAATAGGAGGTGACAGAGAAGCAGGAAGAGCCTGGCACGTTGCTAACTTCCAGAACAGGGAGCCATTACGTGAATTAAATCCAGAGATAAGGCTAAAATTATGTATTGCACACCCTACTCTGCATTCAGAATAACCTTTTGGTACTAAATCAGAAGGAGACTCTCAACTGAAAATATATCAACAAAATAAGCTTTTGTTGTATACACTATAACTGAATATAAAAAACACCTTTGCTAGTCAGGCCGAAAACAAAGGTTGCTAAAATAAGCACAGTTTCAATGTCCTCCCTTCAGATAAATTCAAGGTGACATAAATTATTGCACAAGTATGAAAGTACCTTTGAACACATTACTGCACGTATATTATTTTGATACTGTTGTAAGCAATAGATTAGTGTTTCAAAATATGTCTTAACACTTTGAAGTTTTATTTTAAACGCATCCCCAATTATAATTTGCTAATATGGTCTTACTCTTCAAAACATATTATTAATAATATTTAATTTTAACCTAATGCTTTATGCCAGTAATAATTAAGACAACAGCTCAATAAAATAGATGTATAAGGTAATTGTTGGCTACTGTTTAAAGGTGATGACTTTATCGATAACCTACATCCTTCCTAAAAGCCTGTGATGGCCTGCATAAAATAAAACTAGAAATGACACAAGACAACAGAAAACTAAAAATTAAATCCAAAGGAATGATTGGCTTGGAAAAACTATACAAATTAAGCTCAAGACTAAATTCTGAAACTCTTATTAGGAGAAATGAAAAGAGAAAATAGTGGGTTACTCATCAGCAATAATTTGGGGAGGAGAGTCCTAATTTCTGTTACGAAAGGAAGAAAACAGTCTGCATATGTTTAATGAATATGTGAAAATAGAAAAGAAAGAAGTATTGTATGTATATAAGTTCTATCAAGTGCATTAGAAAGTACATTTAAATGAGGCAATTCTGAAAGGTAGAGCTAAGATAAACGGAGAAGGTCTAAAAATAAAACATCTCAAGCCCTTAATTTAACAGTAATTAAAAGTTGACATCTTGTTTAAGCTGAAGTTTTATAAGGGATAAAGATTAAATCCTCACTGGGAACCTGCCAAGGACTTAAGGGGCAAGTTTTCTGTGCATTGTTTGAAAGAAAACGTGTCAATTACCAAGCACAGGGACACTCCTGGTAATGTTTTATTTTATTTTTTTAATTTTTTTTTAAATTACTTTAAGTATCCATTTTAGATTCTCATCTAAGTGTAGGGCTACATGGATGTAGGCTGCAGAAGTTGTTTCAAATAGAAGCTGAGGCGGAAGGATCGCCGGAGCCCAGCAGGTCGAGGCTGCGGTGGCCAGGAGCGGCCACTGCACTCCAGTCCGGGTGACAGAGTGAGACTCCAACTCAAAAAAAAAAAAAAGTAGAAGCTGTATTTTTCCCTACAAAATAATAGATATATTTGTAGTGTCAATTAAAACACCACTGATCTATACTGTTAACATGAACAAAATAACCTTGAATGATCATTTTTTTTTTTAATTGTGGGGTACAATTCAGGGTTAGGCATACAAATATTCATTGTGCAGGTACCCTTGTTGATGAGGTATGCCCCCCTTCCCCAGCCAGCTTCCCACTACTGCCAATCCCACCTCCCTGCCCTCCCATGTCCCCACAGTTTCCTGCTACTGTCCATCCTTTTCTTATAGTATTATGATAGTTGTTCAAGGTCCACTTATGAGTGAGAACATGTGATACTCAGTTCTTTGTTTCTGTGAAAGATCACTCAGTATTATAGACTCTAAGTCCATCCAAGTTGCTGCGAAGTTCATAATTTTGTTCTGCATAATATTCCATTGTGTATATGTACCACATTTTTAAAATCCAGCCCTCTTTCGATGGGCAGCGTGGTTGGTTCCATGTTCTTGCTATCGTGAACAATGCTGCAATAAACATACGTGTGCAGGTATCTTTTTTATAGAGTGGTTTGAGTTCTTCTGGGTATTTTCCCAGTAGGGGACTGTGGAATCATATGGAAGGTCGATTTTTAGAACTTTTAGGAATCGCCACACTGTTTTCCACAGAAGCTATACTAGTTTACACTCCCACCAACAGTGTAGAAGTGTTCCCTTTTTGCCACATCCTCTCCAGCATCTGTTATTTTTTGAGTATTGATGATGGCCATTCTGACTGGAGTTAGGTGGTATCTTAGTGTAGTTTTAATTTACATTTCTTTGATGACTAGTGAGGCTGAGCATTTTTTCATGTATCTGTTGGCTACTCATATGTTACAAGGCTTCTTAATAAATGTGGCAAAAATTATGATAAAAGTAATGCTTTTGATTAATATAATAAAATACAAACAATATTTTAAAATCATTTTGATTTATTCTTAAATATATACAAGACAGAGTGCAAAGTTTGCTATTCATATATTATTTATAAAATAACACAACTCTAAAAATAAAATATTATAATAAAGATGAGAAAAATTTCAGCAAACTTCTTTTTCCTCAAATAACATATCCATCTATGCAAAATAGATCTTGGGTTCCTATAAACGAATCCCTCTTTTTATACACTGTTTGTCTTTGCTTTAGACATCTGATGAAAACCCACATACTTTATGGTCAGTCATTTTTTTCTGTTCCACTTAATGGTATTGTCTTTCTATCATTATCCATGATTATGTGTATACTTTGGGGCTTAGAATATTTAGAATAGCCTAAGGTGAAAGCCAGTATATTCAGAGTGAACTTGACCTGCATTATTTGTTCACTGGGAGTGCTCAGTAGCTTCCCTGTCAGCCTCAGCAGCCCCTGATTTTCACTTCTCATAGTGATAGCTGACATGCATTCATATTTTTAAGTTTTTTTTGTATCATAAAAAATCAAATTTTCCTTGCCTTCTGACCAACCTAAAAATGACACCTATGGTTTTTTTTCGATTTTGTTTCTGCCAGTTAGCAACACATTACTACACATTTAATGCTTCTTTCATAGTTGAGTTTTCAGATTCAATGAATAAAAATATAAGACACAAAGTTTAAAATTTAGATTAAAAAATAACTTGTGGTATAATATGTCAAAAACAACTATCCATTGTTTAGTTTAGCAGTTGAGATAGATTTCCAAAGATATAGTGAATTTAATTATACTCTTTTAGTCCATTCTAATCTATGGAAACCATGGATTCCATCGGGGTTTTTTTTTTTTTGGAACATTATATCTGTGTTTTGGGTAATTACCTACTGTTTTTGTGATTTGCTGTACTGGTAGATCCACATTCTAGCCTGCAAGGTGGTCAGGTCTGGTGTGCCATGTTGGTCAAGTGGAGGTCAAGTACCAATAAGAAAGATATCTGAAGGTTACCATATCTTAATTTAAACTCCCTACAAAAAACTTATCTATGTCTAGGTCAGGCATGAAGGTGGGAGGATTACCTGAGCCCGGTAGTTTGAGACCAGCCTGGGCAACATAGTAAGACCTTGTCTTTAAAACAAACAAACAAACAAATAAAACATTAGCCGGGCATGACAGTATACGTCTGTACTACCAGCTACTTGGAATACCGGGGCAGAAGGATCGCCATGATCTGCAACAGAGTCATACTTTGACTCTAAAAAAAAAAAGTAAAGAAAAGAAAAGAAAAAAAGTAACTTATTTGTGTCTATCTTGTGCTGAATAATCTGCCTCACTTGTACATAAGAATATATCTATTTTTTACTTTTATATGCACACATATATACAGTACATAAATATGTATGGAAAAAGAAATGGCCAGGTGTGTACTTAGATACCAATTCACTGGTCCCATGTGACTGTTCAAAATAGAGTAATCTCAGAAGAGGATGACTTTAATAAATAAGTAAGTAAACTGAGATAGCCATCTTCTCCTGTCCTTGGACATGGGAGCTCATGGTTCTGCCTTTGGTCTTTATGACTTATACCAGCACCTCTCCCCTCTTCTGGATCTCAGGCTTTTGATCTTGAGCTTGGAGTACACCATCTGTTCCACTTGTTCTCAGGATTTGAACTCAGACTAAATTACATTAACAGTTTTCCTGGTTTCTCAATTTGCAGACAGCATATTGTGGGAATTCTTGGCCTCCATAATTGCATGAAACTATTACCCTCATAAACCTCCTGTTATATAACTGTTTCAAAATGTATGCATATGCTATTGGTTATATTTATCTGGAGAATGCTAACATACTGTGTCAGGGAGAAGTTACCCTTTGTGGTATATATGAGTTAGACCTGAGAAGGTTACAGAGGCAGCCAGTGTTGCTGGAGCAAGCCTGGAGGAGATGATGGAAGGGAAGAAGGACAGGATCAAAAGATGGGGCCTGGTAAATTGTCATTATCTACTGCCCGATGACTACTTACCTGAAATGTAGTGGCTAAAACTCCAAACACATTTTATGTCAGAGTTTCTGTGAGCTGAATATCGAGGCACAACTTAGCTGAGTGCCTCTGCCTCAAGGTCTCACACAAGTTTGCGATTGTGGTCTCAACTGAGCCCTGACTGGGGGAGAATTTTCTCTCAAGCTCTAGCAGAGGAATAGTTGGCATCATTAAGTTTAGAATGAGGGCTTGAGTTTCTTTCTGTTTGTTGACCCTTCTTCTTTGTCACAAGAGTTTAGATAGATTAACAAAACTTTGATCCTTCTTTCCCAGGGTGAATTTTGAGAGAACGAGAGGGCGAACCACAGAGAGGAGGGGAGGAAAATAAGTTAAGACAAAAATAATGGACCAGACACGGTGGCTTATGCCTGTAATCCCAGCACTCTGGGATGCCAAGTTGGGAGGCATGCTTGAGTCCAGGAGTTTGAGTCCAGCTTGGGTAACATAGCAAGACCTCATCTCTACAAAAAATGAAAAAATTAGCTGGACATGGTGGCACATATCTGTATTCCAAGTTAATTGGGAGGCTGAAGCTGAAGGATTTCTTGAGCCTAGGAATTTGAGTCTGCCGTGAACTGTGATTGTGCTACTGCACTCCAGCCTGGGTGACAGAGTGAGACTTTGACTCAAAAAAAATTTTTAGTCTTTTAATAATTAAAAGTTGAGGGTAACATACCATCATTCTTACTGTGTTCTAGTGGGTGCACTCATGAATAGATTAGTGGCCTTATGAATGAAAACCCAAGGAGCTATCGTCCCCTTATGGGAAAACAGCTGAAAGCTTCTCAATCAATGACTTATTGCTGTATCAGTACAAACTGACTAAAATAGGAGTGATCTCCCATTATTATTTTTGTGTTCTCTTGTCAGAAGTGAGTCACTAACCACTTAGTGCATAGTGCTGTCTACCACATAGGCCAAAATAAGACACATGGTCTGATTCTAGATGTCATGGGAAGGCATGGATAGTTGTAATGTCAGAGAATGACAATATCCTAATGTCATTTAATCTCAACCTCTTACTGGTGCAGAATGGAAAAGGAGATGAAGAGGGGAATGATTTACCCAAGATCATACTGCTGGACCCAGGCATGTCTGAATTGCATTCCATGCTCTGTCTCCTACCCCTTCTTGTAATTCTTCCATTTCTAAGTGTGTACTATATCCACATGTGACACCATAGAAAGGACAATTGTCAAAAGTATTTTCATGTTACATTGTTGTGTGTGTGTGAGAGATCTTTGTTTTCTTTACTTTCTTCTTCCCTTATCTTATAAGATATATTGACTTATAACAGGCATGTTATTTAACTTCCATGTATTTGTGTGTTTGGATCCATGTATTTGGGATTCCTGTTGGTGATTATATTTATTTTAATTCCACTGTGGTCTGAGCAGATGCTTGGTATGATCTTAACCTTTTGAAATTTGTTCACACTTGATTTACATCCAAGTATGTTGTTGATCTTGGAGTATATTCTATGTGTTGATGGGAAGACTGTATATTCTGTTTTTGTTAGGTGAAGTTTTGTGTAGATGTTTATTAGGTCCAAATGGTTGAATGTCCAGTTAAGATTCCAGATTTTCTGTTAGTTTTTTGCCTGTATAATGTGTCTAGGTCTGTTAGCAGGTGCGATTTCTGACAAACCAGCAGCCAACATCATACTTAACAGGAAGAAGCTGAAAGCATTCCCTCTAAGAACTGGATGCTGGACAAGTATGCCCACTCTCACTCCTCCTATTTAAATAGTACTGGAAGTCTAACCAGAGGAATCAGGCAGGAATAAGAAATTAGGAGTATCCAAATAAGAAAAGAGGAATTTAAATTATCCCTTTTTGCAGATAATATAACTCTATACCAAGAAAATGTGAGAGTGCCTGTCAAAGACCTGCTTTCACTGATAAATGACTTCAGTAAAGTCTTGGAATACAAAATCAATGCACAAAAACAGTTGCATTTTTATACACCAACAACAAACATGCTGAGAAACATATTTTAAAAACACAATCCTGGTCAGGTGTGGTGGATCACACCTGTAATTCCAACACTTTGGGAGGTGGAGGTGAGAGAATTTCCTGAGCCTAGGAGTTTGAGATCAGTGTGGACGACTTGGCAAGACCTTGTCTCTACAATAAATTTTTAAAAATTAGCTGAGCATGGTGGCATATGTCTGTAGTCCAAGCTATTTGGAAGGCTGAGGTGAAAGGACTGCCTGAGACCAGCAGGTTGAGGCTTCAGTAGCCATGAGTGTGCCACTGCACTTCAGCTTGGGTGACAGAGTGAAACTCTGACTCAGAAACAAACAAACAACAAAAACAACAAAAAACACAATCTCATTCACAGTAGCTACACACACACACAAAATACTTTGGCATTTAACTAAACAAAAAGGCAAAAAGCCTTTACAACATGAACTATTACTAATACAAAACACTGTTCAAAGAAATCAAGGATGACACAAACAAATGGAAGAACATACCATGTTCATGAATTGGAAAAATCAGTGTTATCAAAATGTCCATCCTACTCAAGGTAATCTATAGATTCAATTTAATCTTTATCAAACTTCCAGCATCATTTTTCACAGACCTAGAAAAGACAATACAGAAATTCATGTGGATGCAAAAAAGAGTCTGAATAACTAAAGCACTCCACAGCAAAAATAACAATGCTGGGAGCATCACATTTTCAGACCTCAAATTTTACTGCAAGGCTACTGTGACCAAGACAGCATGATACTGGTACAAAAATAGACATATATATCAATAGGACATTACAGAGAATACAGAAATAAAACCATAAGCTTTTAACCAACTCATCTTGGACATAGCTGACAAAAACAAACACTGAGGAAAATATATCATATTTAGCAAATGGTGCTGTGAAAACTGGCTAACTGACTAAAGGAATGACACTGAACCCCTACCTGTCACCATATATAAAACTTAACTCAAAATGAATCAATAACTTAAATGTAAAACCCCAAACTATAAGAATCTTAGAAGAAAACTTAGAGAACACCCTCCTGGACATCACAGTAGGCAAAGAATTTGTGGCCAAGTCCTCAAAAGCAAATGAAGCAAAAGCTAAGATAAACAGGTGGATCTTATCAAGCTAAAAAGCTTTTGCACAGCAAAAGAAACCATCAAGAAAGTAAAGAGACAATTCACAAAATGGAGGGGGGCGGGGGGGTGGAATTGCAAGCTATGCGTTCAACAAAGGCCTAACATCCAGGATCTACAAGAAACTCAAATGTATTGACAGGAAAAAAAATTAACTCCATTAAAAAGTGGGCAATGGACATGAATAGACACTTTGCAAACAAAAAGACATTCAAGAAGCCAACAAACAGAAAGAAATGCTTAGCTTCACAAATCATCAGAGAAATGCAAATCAAAATGACAATGAGAAACCACCCCACACTGGACAGGATAGCTAGTATTAAACAGTAAAAAAGGCCAGGCGCAGTGACTCAAGCCTATAATCCCAGCAATTTGGGAGGCTGAGGTTAGAGGATTGCCTGAGTCCATGGGTTTGAGATCAGCCTGGGCAACTTGGCGAGACCTCATCTCTAAAATAAGTCAAAAAATTAACTGGGCATGATGGTGTGTGCCTGTAATTTCAGCTACTTGGAAGGCTGAAGTGGAAGAATCACCTGAGCCCAGCAGGTTGAGGCTGTGGTGACTGTGAGTGTGCCACTGCACTCCTGCCTGGATGACAGAGTGAGACTCCAACTAAAAAAAAAAAAAAGTAAAAAAAAACAACAGGTGTTGGTGAGGCTGTGGAGAAATGGGAATGTTTCTACACTGTTGGTGGGAATGTAGTGGAATATAGTGGAAAGTAAGTGTGACATTTTCTCAAAGAACTAAAAGCTGAGCTACTGTATGATCCAGCAATCTCACTTCTGGGAATATACCCAGATGAACAACATTGCTTTACCAAAAGACTCCTGCACGCATATGTTCACTGTAACACTATTCACAATAACAAAAACATGGAATCAACTCAGATGCCCATTAAAAGTCGACTGGCTAAAGATAATGTAGTACATATACACGATGGAATATTATGCAGCCATAAATTGAAACAAAATCATGTCCTTTGCAGCAACATAGATGCAGTTGAATATTATCATTCTTCTTCTTTTTTTTTTTTTTTAATTTATTGTAGAGATGAGGTCTCACCAAGTTGCCCAGGCGGGTCTCGAATCCGCGGGCTCAGGCAATCCACTCACCTCAGCCTCCCAAAGGCACGGGATTACAGGCTGAGCCACCAAGCCCGGCTCTTCTTCTTTTTTTTTTTTAATTGTAGAGACAAGGTTTCTCCAAGTTGCCCGGGTTGGTCTCGAGCCAGCGGGCTCAGGCAATCCATTTGCCTCGGCCTCCCAAAGTGCTGGGATTACAGGCTGAGCCACCGAAGCTTATCATTGGCCAAAGAGTTCACTTATCATTCTAAGTGAACTTGCACATAACAAAAAACTGAATACCACATATTCATTAGTGGCCCCTGAACATTGGTCACATAAGCACAAAGATGAGAATAACTGACACCAAGAACTACTAGTAGGGGGAAGGAGAGAGGGGGAATAAGAGGCACACAACTACCCATTAGGTATCATGTTCACTACTGGGGGAGAGAAGGCTTGCTAGAAGCCCAATCCTCACCTGCACACAATTTACTTATTTAGCAAATCCTCACATGTATCTCAAAACTCTAAAATACAAATAAACATATTAAAATTAAGGAAATAAAAACGAATGGAAGATCTATCTGTAATATATGAAATACAAAATAGTGTGCAGAGTAAAAAGTGAATAAATATGGTTTAAATAAAGAGAAAATAAGCAAAACATACTTAGCAGAAAATAAAAGACTATATATAAAAAAGTCCATCTACTTAGTAATGAGGAAATGGCCAAATAAAATGTCAAATAAATGATACTTGACATTGATTAGAAGAAAACTAAGTCAATTAGAGAATTTCAAATGATGACCATGGCAAACAAGGCTATGCATGAATGAAGGAGCCAATGGATACATTGCATGCTATTTCCTACCATTTAAACTTTATCTCAACCTATAGCTTTTACTAAAGTTTAGAGATTTTATTGTGCATATGTACTTGGGCATTGATAAAATTCAAGCAGTATTTACCCCAGGATCAAAAAATAAACTAGAAAGAGCCCCAACACCATAACCACTGGAATGAATGAGAAAACAGGATGGTCCGCAGACTCAGACACTAGCATGTGAACATACTAAGGCAAGAAAATCACTGACAAAATTTTGCGTTGTAATTCCATTAATACTTATGGAAAGTTAAAAAGAGGTAAAACTAAAATAAATGGTAAAGTTATAAAAAATAGGCAAAGAATCAGGACTGTGGTCATGTAAAAGGTAAGATGGAGATGAGTCTGGAAGGTGACCATCTGGAAACTCTAATGACTGTCCAAGGGCCAGTGATGAATCTTGACAATGATTCCAAATATGCTCCTATTATTGTAACTAAAACTTATGTAAATGTAATTTATTATTTTATTACTATATTTCATAATAAAATTTTAAAGTGTTAGTTAAATTTAAAAATTGCATGCTTGTTTGCCATGTAATGTGGCAGTCTGAATTTTAATTTACAAACATTTGCAGCCAAAGAAATAGCGTCACAGTTCAAATCACAAACTCCTCAGCAGCAGCAGTTCAAAGTACATGCCAGACATCAGGCAGCAGAGCATGTGTGGGCCAAATTGCAATATAAAAATTTTGCCTTTAATCTATTTCCTCTACATCTAAATTGTGATGGTCAAGGCTGTGGAGAGATCTAAAGACATGATGTTCCCTCCTCCTGGGGACCCATATTTGTTCACTGTCTGATTTCTGGAAGGTGGATGGACCCCCACCAAGTATCAGGTGGGCAGCGGTGGTCTACCTGTGGAGACTTTCCGCTTGCAGCCTCTGCCCTCAAGTGTACCATTCTCCCACCTGAGGAGAGATGTTGGTAAGAAGGCAGTGTTCCCTCAACTCTGGTAGAAAAGGGATGTCAGCCCTTTTCCCTCCCAGAGATCAGGGGATCCAGAGACTTCAGAGCTGCATTTTGATGTGGCAGCCACTGGCAAGTGGGGCTACTGAGCATCTGAAATGTGGCTGTTCTGAACTGAGATGTGCTGGAAGCTTAAAATATAGAGTTTTGAATATTTAATACTAAAAATATACTTCATTAATAACTTTACATTAATTACATATTAAAGTAACATTTTGAATAATTTGCTTACATAAATTATTGCAATCAATTTTACCGGTGTCTTTTTATTTTATGTAAATAAGTTATTACAATCAATTTTACCGGTGTCTTTTTATTTTATGTCGCTACTAGAAAGTTTAAAATGACACACGTGGCTCACATATTTATCGAACACTGAGGCTTGAGAGGATTGCTTTCCTTTTTAAAAGCTTAGATTGCCTCCTCAGAAGACCAGGGGCCTGGAAGATTATGCAATCTGAAATTTTAAAATAATTATATTGTTTCCATTTGTGAATAATATATTTATGTACTGTACATGTACGTGTGTATATATAGGTATAAGCACATGTAATTCATAATGGATATAATCTTATGTACAAGATTAAATACAAATATCCCACAGGCAGGCCCAAGTCCCAATGCAGGAGATAAAAAGAAAAAAATCCTTCCTAAAAATGAGTGCAGACCAAAACCTGTCACTCTTGTCTCATTCAGTCAAGAGTCTGACTGCATAGCCTGTCACTCAGCCCTACGAGGGCGGGACCTGAAGCCTTATCCAATCAGCAGCAGCAGCGTGAGAACTGTCCAATTAGGCGTGGAGCAGGGGAGGAGGGGGCGGCTTCCGGGATCTGGCGGGGTCCTCTGCCTCTGGCGCTCACTCACCCGGCTAGGCTCGTGTCTCCGCTGCGCTTTCTACTCTTCAGGAGGCCGAAGTGACTCTGCTACACCTTCTGTCACTCTGTGATCTGCAAGTATTGGGAGCCCCACAACTAAGACGCCAGGACACCCAGAAGCGGGAAATGGTGAGTGGGAGGTGGGAGTTCGAGAGGGGGAGGAGGCGTTTTCCGGGATCCGTCTGGGCCTTGGTCCCTGTACCAGCCGTAGCTCTGGTCCAGTCCCCACTGCCTGCTGTCCTCTACTCCAGGAAGCCCAGGTGACTCCGCCGAAGCCTCTGTCGCCCTGTGACCTGCAGGTCCGTAGGGAGGACGCCCGGACAGCCGGAAGCCTGGAAATGGTGAGTGACTGGACAGTCGTCCGAGACGCGGAGAGGTGGCGGAACCGGTCTGGCGGGCCCCGGACCTCCCCGGCAGCCCCGGAGTCTGGACCCGCGTCCCAGCCTGAAGCTCGGCCCTCGGTCCCCAGTCCCTCCGGTGCACGGTGGGGCGCGACCCGCAGCCGGGATCCCTAGGTCTTGTACGGGCCTTGCACGATTTCTGCCGCCCGGAGCCTTCTCTGGGCCGCTCTGCGCCAGGAGCCCCGCGTCCCCCAAATAGGATGAGGAGCGGGTCCCGGGGAGGAACCACTCGTGTGCAGGGCTAGTGCGTGGAAGGAGCTGTGGTCCGTGGGTCCCCCGTCCCTGCTTCCTGTTGTTATAAATTAAACTGAGGTGCTGTCAAAACGTTAAAGAGGTTATTTGAGCATGCAACGATTCATAAAATGGAAAGGGCCAAGCCTTGGTCTGTGGTTTGGGTTCCACGGGAGAGGTGGAAGGAAAGACTTTTCTAAAGTGCAGGAGGAAGCACACCATGCTCAGTAGTTGATTGGTGATAGTTGTGTAGTCGCCTTTTTTGGATTTTTCTCGTTGAAAGTTTCTAGTTAGGAATCAGAACTTTACTGACAGTTTGTGCTTTGTTAAACTTTGTAATTTATAGCAAACTCACTTGAGTTAGTTAGGCTTTCTTAGGTAAAATCCCAGGACACTACAGTTACTTCAGTCTAATTGCTCCCTAATTAAGTGGGACTGAGTTTTGTTTTTTTTTCCCCCCCTATTTTTTAAGTGTATGACATGCAGGGTCTCAAATACACAACTCTGTTTCCACAACCTGTGTTAGGGCCTCTAGGAAATCCTAAATTTCCAGTTCCTTTCCCACATTTCCAGATGCTAAATACTTCTGTCCTAATCACATTGTCAACTATTTGTCCTTTATTTGGTTTTCAAAAAGACAGTACTTTAATTGTGTTTTTTCCACAGAGCAGTGGATGGTCCTTTTAAAGTTATTTGTTTTCTGTTTCTGAACATTTCACTGAGAGGACATCAGAGATTAACCACTTGACACTGCTGTAAAAATCTTTGCCTCTCCTTCTTATATTCCCTAGTTACACACAAACTTATCAGAATGTCTTTGGGTTGAGGCTCACCTTTGGAACCTTTACAAGCCGATGTGTCCTCAGCTGTCTTCTTTTCTTGGTTTTGTGTTTTAACTATTGTATTGAGATGACCCACGATGCCTACAGCAGCCACTCTCTTGGAATGTTTAGTGAGTATCAGTCCCTGGGTCATCTCCTCTTAGAGAACAACCAGAGGTATGGGGTGGAACCTCTCAGGGGAGCAGCTGAGACTGAGAGGAGTCTCTTGGTATACGCTTCATCTAAAAAAGCTAATCCCTTGGGGCATTATGATTTTCTTCCTGCAACCCCAGCTTAGGTTTCTTGCAGACACATTAGTGGTCAGCCAGTGGGATCCTGGTATTGAGGGGAAAAGACAGAAATACATCCTGTCCTCTGGATTATTTGAGACTTATAGAAGGAGAGAAACTTTGCCTCAAAAACAAGGAAAATCTGCACTGAGGCGGTATTAAAACCTGCAAAGGAAAATGCACATTGGACATGTAGAAGATCAAGTGATAATCAAGTGCTTCAGGGAGCAGGATGGTGCTAGGAGGATCTTTCAGTGATAGGATGGCCTGATGTGGCCCTAGAGTCAGAAATGACTGTGTTCCAATCAGCACTGTCCCCTTTTCTGGATTTGTCACTTGGAAAAGATTTGTTTGCTTATTTCAACTTCATTTTTTCATTAATTGTAAAACATTTCATCTGTAGAGCTTGAAATATTAAACAAAAATATTTTCTAAGTGACAAGGTGGATTTCAGGGAAAAAATTTACATATCTAGCTTCATATTTTATGTGTTAAAAATTCTCATTTATCTTTTTTTATTTTGCAGTGTGTGATACGATTCTGAAATGTGCTCTATTTTAGCATAATTTCAGACAGACTCCCAGGGCTTAGCTTTGGGAAAGCTACCTGGAAAAAATACAGTGTTTTTCTCTTTATGCCTGCAGGAAAATGAATACACTTCTGCAAGAAAATGTGGCAGTTGAGTTGGAGAATTACAAATGTTCATGAAAACATCAGTTTCTCTCTTGTGCAGGCAGAAATTTTGTGACAGTGGGTATAACAAGGCAACCCCAAATCTGAGAGAGCTTGCATGTAATGTTCTTTATTTGTTCCAAAGAAGTCACCTGGAGATCGAATAGGTGAACACATTGGTTTATTAGAACTTATGAGAGGCACTGATAGTGGTCAGTTGGTGAAGTAAGAACCCGTGTCTCTGGACAATACAGCAAGCAGTTTTATAATTGGGGAAGTTAATGATTCAACTTGCTATGTGGTGGTTACAGTCACAGTGTATAAAGGTGCTGCCCTCATTGTTCTTAGGTCTGCTCAATTGCCTGTACCCTATGGCTCTTACTGGGAATATGCATATTCTGCAGAACAGCCTTGTCCAGAGGCTACTCCCTGGGGGAGGGGCAGAAAGAAGCCAGATATAGGTGAAAAGAGTCAATGTCCAGACAATTACCCGACAGTGGATAACTCAGTTCTGTGTCCTTTTACCTGGCTGTAAGAGTTTAGTGCTAAATCTTATGGGATGGGGTTTGGCAACTCCTAGAAATGTTCACATGTGATTATTTATAGCATGATTTGTTTTCATGGAAGTGACCATTAAATGACATGTTTATCGTCTGAAAAGAGACTTCCTTTTTCTGGTGAGGTATGAAATGTAAGTGCCTTACAATTTCCTGCCCTCCTAAAAACATAAACACAGTTTGAGTGATTTTTCTGAATTCTTTAAGCACTGGGTGCTTTCTTATTTAAAACTAAGTGAACAACCTCAGCCAATAACCTTGGCTGAGATTCAGAGATGTGGACCCAGACACTGAAGCAAGGGTCGATCCTGATTCTGCAAAAGGAGGTCATAGGAAGTCCAGTTAGTTCTTCCTGGGGAACCTCTCCTGCAGGTGTCCCAATCTTTTTATATCAGCTAATGAAGGTACTTTTATACCAAACAAATCTACAGAGCCCTGGAAAGCTGGGGTTCCACAGGCAAGTGTGACTGGGGTTGGGAAGTGGGGATGTGATGTCTTTTCTGAGGATGTGATTGTTATTGTCCTGGGGCTATTTCTAAGATTCTCAAATAAGTTAAATTTTAGGTTAAAAATGACAATTCTAAAGGAATATCGAAATAGAGAGATAGAATCAAGCATAAGGTCTTCAAGCATCTCAAAGGTTAGGCAGACAAGGGCTTTCTTTTATGGAGTGAAACAAACAAGGTTAGAAAGAAGGTGGGAGGGGAGGGCAGGATGGAGAGTGGCAAAATCAGATCCCAGATCAGAGAATGTTTTGCCCTGAAGTCAGCCTGTTCTTAGAAGGGGCATAAAGAGGGTTGCATGAGGGTGGGTTAGTGTTCCAGGGCCTGGAGAAAGGAGACAAACTTGAGCAAAGTTTTGCTAACAAATATTTTATTCTGATCACTGAAAACCAAACTGTTTATCTAATTGTTTATGAGGAAAAAACATGAGAACTTACAAAGTTTATGACTGATTTTGTGATTTGTAAATAAGAGCACGATTGAAATCATAATGGAAAGGGGGTTTCTCTGCAGCAAGCTGTTCTTGAGAACGCAAAGGATGGGGGATTTCATTATTTACTTCTGTTCGCCAGTATTACCTACCTGCCCAATCTTCCCCTCCTTTTTCCTTTGCATTTTACATCTTACTGGGTTGTTCCTGAGTTGTATCCCTTATAGTAAACTTGTACATTTAAGTAAAATGTTTTGCTGAGTACACTGAGGAGTTCTATCAAATTATTATACTAGTTCATATTAAAGAATTGGTTGATGTTCAGTAAACTTTATACGTTTGCTGTCAGGAAAAAGATATCACAGGTCACAACCTTAAACTGACTACAGGTGGATTTGCTCACTGGTGAGAATTGAGACCTTGGAGAAGAGAGTGCTTTCGTCCTGTGAGAAAGGGATCAGGGTTGTTTGAGCTCCCAGAATTAAATTTCCCAGGTGTTTGGGTTTCTTTCACCCACTACCCAAACGTGAGCCATCCTTGCCTACATATCCACCTTGAGAGTGGTCCCCAAGCTTGGGAAGGAGTTCAACCTACAGAGTGTGGGGTTCTTTGTGAACGGTGAGTGAAACAGGCTGCTTCCCTGAGCTGTTTCCCTTTAGTTTTTGTTATAAAATCTTGTTGCCATCTAATTTGTTTGCCCAGTAGTAATGATTTTTTTTAATACTAGGCTACCTTGCAGCAAGCCCATTGTGGCCCCCTCACCCACTCCGCTCACTGTCACCCATCCTTCACCCCCCAGTTGCCTGCTCCCCCATTACTGTCCCTCACCAGCCCATTGCTCATCTCCCATCACCCCCAGTCAGCTCCTGATGCACCCACCCACCCTGCTTCCCTCCTGAGCACCCGGGCATCCTATAGGTGTTGAGCACATGCTCAGAAGGTGACATGGGTGCCACCAGCCTCCTCAGGCTTACCAAATTTTATTTATAATTTGACTTCAGAGTTGTTATTTTCTTACTTGAGAATCTGAGTGGATTTTGTTATATGATTTGAAGAAGCAAAGAGAATCTTGAAATTTTTTTTAATGTCATTTAAAAACTAAGAACTTAACCCTCCATGGGCTCACCATCCAGGCGAATAAGCAGGCCTTGGCCAGTTCTGGTGTTTTACCTTCCTTCTGCACTCAGAGGTGATCACAGACTTGATTATTTTTGTTTCTTTCCTAGTTTAATCATCTTTCGTGAAGCAGATTTTTGCTTGCTTTTGCCTCTTGTGAGTTTTCAGTAATTTAATGTTATTGTTTATATGCTAGAAATGATTTTTATGGTTTCTTTGCCTCAGTCTGTTGCACACAGGTTATTGTCTGAGGCTGTGGTCACCCAATATACTCACCCAATTCACTCTTTTGGGACTTGACTTGTGTCAAGTTTATATTTTGATGTTGGCAATGACATTCTTGATTTTGTCTCCAATGTAAACTAATTCTTTATACATTTTTTGCGTAAAGGAAGAAACTAGGGCACAAAATACAATTTCAAAGAGTTTACTTGAGCCAAGGAAGGACAGCTGCCTGGAGGATTCAAATCCAGTGGATATGAGCTCCATTTGGTTTGTTACAAACTGGCTTTTCAAGGTAAAAAGAGGGTTAAGGAGTGGGCCAATACATATGTGTCAGGAATTCTCATTTGTTTATAACATTGATTAATGATTGACTAGACCTTGTTGAAACTATAGGACATGAGTTATGGTATCTAGTGTGTGGCCTTGTGTAGTCAATTTCTAGCTAATTGTGGTATCAGTTTAGAGTCAACACTGTAAGCAGCATCAGGAGATGGTTATTTCCCTCAAGAGGGGTGGGGAGTGGGACGTGACTGTTTTCTCATTTCTGTCCTATTCTGGCCCTCATAATTTAGAGAATTCTTACATTTTTCAAAGGAAAAATTTCTCATTTCTCCTTTTTCATTAAAATCCCATTTGAAAGCTTTGTTGTTCAAAGTCCAAGTGTCAAGGTATCCCTCGTTGCAAGGAAGTCTCATTCCTGAATAGTACTGAGCCACGTTAGGGGAGGAGGAAGAGGAAACATCTCAGTCTAAGGAATTTTAAGAGCGCCAAAAGCCAAACTGGGATGGCACCACAGGGTGGCAGCAATGAGGCTTCAGTCAAGTCATCGATTCATATAGCTGGTGTTCCTTGTTTTATCATCTCTAGTCTTTGAAATACCATGATATTAATTTTCTTGGAAGAATAAATCAATTAGAGATTCACAGCATTGATAATTTGAATAGTAGAAATATAAGGCACATCAAGACATGAAAGGAAAATTTGTATGGCAGGACAACAACAAATTTATTCCATTAGGGAGCCAACTGAGAACATCACAAAGAAAATAAAATCTAGATTCTTTTTAGAGTTGTGGTAGCCAAGTGACTTTTTTGCTCCTGTTCCCTAGATAAGTTTTCTATTCATGGAAAGTATTTGTGTACACACAGCAAGAGGCATTTGCAACGTATATACTCCCACTCCTCATCTAATAGATATAAGCCAATGTAAGTTTCTAGTACAGTCACAGCCAGTGAATCATCAGCTTTTTTGTTAAGCTGTGGTGGAGGCTGTGGTTTCATCAGCAGTTTTTCCTAAGGTTACGGCCAGATTTCTAATCATTTGTTTGTGGGAAGTGACACCCCACCAGGCAAAAGCATCTTTCCCACAAAATACATGGAGCTGTCGTCTTGATGGCCAGGCAGAAAGCAGGTTCCCCTAAATAGAATCTCCTTCTAAAATAGATTGGTGGTCAGGCCTAGAGAAAATTGTGAGGGAACTAGTCCAGCTTTGGATTTCTTCAGAGCTATCTATAGGTAGAGAAGTGACCAAATGTCCTAAGAGACATTGTTCTTTAATTTAGCAGCATAGGGATTGGCCAGCAATACTGGAATTATTTCCTTCCAACAAGATTGGAGGATATCTTTTATTATTAATTTTTGAGTCAGGATCTCACTCTGTTTGCCCAGTCTGCAGTGTGGTGGCACGATTATGGCTAACCACAGCCTCAATCTCCTGGGTCAGGCAATCCCCCGACCTCAGCCTCCTGAGCAGCTGGTAATACAGGCATAAGCCTTTATACCTAGGTAATTTTTAAGTTTTTTGTAGAGATGAGGTCTTGCTACATTGCCTAGGCTGGTCTCTGGTCAGGAGCTCCTGGGCTCAAGTGATCCACCTCTGTCTTCCAAAGTGCTGAGATTACAGATGCTAGCCACCACACTGGGATTTTTTATTTTATGAAGTTTCCAGTAAACAAAATTTCCATGTTGGAAGGCATGATCTTTGATGTGTACATCTCCTGGGAGCTCACTGTTAAAAGAATCTGTAATTAAGTCAAAGAGTTTTTAGTGAGGAGCTTTATAAAGCCTTGGCAACAATGAAGAATACTGTGTGTCCTTCGAGGAGAACTGGTTTGTAGCTACCTCATCTAGGTGCATAGGCCTTCCTGTTGTTATTTTAAGGGGAAAAGGCTGGTGTTTTTTTAGTGGGACTAGAACACAAGTTAAACCATACCACCAGAAGCAATCTGGAAGACTGAAGGTGACAATGGAAATGCAAAAATCAGTTGTATGTTACAAACAGACCAGATTATTTGACCAGTGACACGGTTTTTTTTGTGTGAAGCTCAGAAGGAATTCTCCAAGAAGAAATAAGACAAGACTTAAAATGGTCATGGTTAAAAATGTAACTGACAAGTTTGGTCATTTCTTTTTTTTCTTGCAGGTTACTCAAAAGGTAAACCAAAGTCTTTTATTATTTCTTATAAATACTTTATAAAAACCTTATTTAAGTAAGAAAACCAAATTTTACCATGTTATATAATTAATATTAAGTCTATTTTTAATAAAACCTTATAGAGAGAGCTATCCAATCTCAATCAGCCTTGTCCATACAAGATAAGTTTTCTATAAATGTTTATAGCCTCTTACAATTTTTTCTATTCTTTTTCTCCAACTTTCAATATGGGAAAACCTAAGAAGTAAGGAATTTAACTGTTAGTCACATACTAACACTCTATGAATATTTATTTTATAATTTTTAGAAGCATAGGCTTTCTTTTTATTGTTTTGCATCAGAGTCTCAGTTTGTTGACCAGATTGGAGTGTAGTGGCATGCTTATGGCTCACTGCAGCCTCAGCTTCCTGGGCTCCCTAGTGGAAAATAACTGGGCTTATTTAATTCACAAATTCTTATTTCTCTTTACATTAATTTGGTACCAGACGGGCTCGGTGGCTCAGCCTGTAATCCCATGCTTTGGGAGGCTGAGGTGAGTGGATTGCCTGAGCCCGCGGGTTAGAGACCCGCCTGGGCAACTTGGCGAGACCTCATCTCTACAATAAATGAGAAAATTAGCTGGGCGTGGTAGTGCGCATCTGTAGCTCCAGCTACTTGGAAGGCTGAGGCGGAAGGATCACTGGAGCCCAGCAGGTCGAGGCTGTGGTGACCGGGAGCGTGCCATTGCACTCCAGTCTGGGTGACAGAGTGAGACTCCAACTCAAAAAAAAAAAAAATGTGGTACCATGTAGACAATATACAGACATACATATATATATAGATGTGACATATTTCATAAGCATGTATGCATCTAAAAGCCAAAGAGCCAGGAGCAGTGGTTCATGCCTATAATCCCAGTACTTGGGGAAGCCAAGGTAGGAGGATTGTTTGAGCCCAGGAGTTTGGCACCAGCCTAGGCTACATAGTGAAACTGTCTCTGTACAAATAATAAAATAAGAAAATTAGCCAGGCATGGTGGCTTGTGCCTATAGCCCCAGCTACTCTGGAGGTTGAGGCAGAAGGATAACCTAAACCAGGTCAAGGCTGTGGTGAGCTGTGATTATATCACTGCACTTCTTGGTTAGTACCCAATTGGTAGTTGCTTCATATTCCTGGTACTTGTGAGAGGAAGAAGAAGGTCTGCAGACTGAAACTGCTAGATAAACTAGTTTGTTCCATTTCATGTGGCCATTAGAAAATCAGATAAACCAGATATGGTCCCTACCATCCAGGAACTTCTAGTCTAGAGCAAACAGGTAAATGTTTGAATTCAACATCACATGGTCAGTATAAAAAAGGGAGGTATCCAGGTAACTTGGGCTCTATTTGAGCCACTTCTCTTTCATTGTTGTGAGTTCTGATGTCACCACCTGAAAGGCTACTAATGGACAGAAGAGTTGTTGTTGCTAATATTTCTTTTGCTCTTAACTTGGTAAGAATAACTATTTAGCCACTAATATAATTAACCTAGAAAATTAGGGTTTTAGTTAAATTTCTGGATATTGTATGTTAAAAGATACACATGGAAGTAACTAAAATAAATTAAAATTGCACAGATTCTGTGGGTCAGCTTTCTCTTGGGCAGGCAGGGAAGACAGACCAAATGCTATAGCACACTGTGAATAAGAAGTTGCCAACACACTGAGTCGAATTTGAGTCCTTTATTTGCCAGTGGTCAAGAGCAGGCTAGTGCCACAAAGAACTCTCAACCCCAAGCAAAGCAAACAAGAGGCTTATAAAGGCAAAAACCGCAAGTGGGCTACATAGCATGGGGTAGGAGAACAAGGAACTAAAAACAAAAAGAGAACAAAATATGAGGATGTCGTTGGGGGATTTTACAAAGAATGGTTTCTTGGCGTAACATCTGGTTTTGGTTAAGCAAGGGTGCAATTAGATATGGAACTTGTGGTTGGGGAGTTTCCAAATGCTGAGGGGGAACAAGGATGTAGGTCTATGATCAGGAAGGTCACCACAGTCACCCCTGGGGTGAGGGCTAGGGGTTTACATCTGGGTAGGCAGGCAACTATAATGGAGGATTTGTGACAAAATGGAGTTACTTATGTCAAGCAAGCTATTACAGATATTTTGGATATTTCATAAATATACCTCAGTGTCATAGGGATGAGAAGCACAGGATGTGCTCCCTGCCCCAGCTTTTCCCAGATCCACCCTCATCTGAGCCTCATCCAGGCCTGGCTTCACCCTGGGCTCCCCCCTAACAGAACTATTAATATTAAAGAAGGTCAGGATTTTGGGTGACGACTACTGCTATCTCCAGAGCTGGTGCTCAGAATTTCCTGAAACCTAAAAGCAGATAAATAAGAATGAACAACTATATTTTGGGGCCTTAATTTTTTTTTTTCTTTGAAACCAGTCCCTCTCCAGACATCCCATCTAGCAACTTTTACTCCATCCTTGGCGATCCAGTATTTTCTCCACAAGTTACAAGAAAGTAAATATAAATACAACAATGAAAACTTTATCTGAAATACAGTTCACACTTTATTTCTGTATTCCTCTCATCTGTATATAGTTAGCTTTTATTCTATACATTTCCTTTTAAATCAACAATAAGGAAACAGAAAAAAATATATATAGTTTCTGAACCTTTCATCTAAATGTGGGAATTATAGGATATTTAGTACCCCCCTTCTAAATTTCTAACTTCTAGGGTGTTATGAGCGTTAACTCACATAATGTGAGGTTCCCAGCACAGTGCCCTGTAATGTGTTTCACATAGTACATGTTCGGTAAACCTTGCATTAATGCATGTGCACATGTTGTTTTCCAAATGCAGACTTAGGCTTTGTAAACTTTAAAGGGCCAGCAAAGAATATGATCTTTCAGGACAGTGGTTCGTGGTTTTCACTGCCAACAGGAAGTGTTTGTATTGTGAAGAGTGGTGGGTGTGAGGGCCTCTGTGTGCTGTGCCTGCTTTCTCTAGCTGAGTGCTACTGACGATGGGTTTAGGAGGACCAGTGTCAGCACTGACAGGGAACTTGTTAGAGAAACCCATTCTTGACCCCTTTCAAACCTGCAGAGGGCCTGGAATACCAAGTGATTTATGTGCAACATTGAACTTAAGGCAATGCTTAGCTAAGTGACTCTCAACCCAGGCTTCCAATTAGGATCACATGGGCAGTTGAAAGAAATTCCGTCACCTGTACCCTCCACACAGAATCTGTCTATTGTTGGGTGGAACCTGTGCTGTTTTAATTAAGTGCCCCATGTGATGCTAAGGTAGGCCAGGGTCCGGCACAAGCCCTCCCAGATATATTCATGAGAGTCAAGTTCAGCCTTTGCTCCAAAGGGATGTCATGTGGCCTGCACTGCTGGTATTTGGTGGGGGCAGGTCATTGCAGTCTGTATTCCCATTGCTGTAACAGAACTTGCTAGAATCAGTGGCATGGGAGGGCACCTGAAGGCAGGAAAGAAAAAGCTTATATTTTGATCTTTATGTGGGATCTCATTTTTCCTGAATCTGTTTTGTGATGAAGGTGGCCTTTTCTCCAGAATTCTGCCTGTGGGTGTGGTGGTGGCAGGTGAAAGCATGTGCTTATGCCTCTAAAGGCATATTCTCAAATGCAGTTGTGATTTGTGTGAATAATCTCATCTCAGAAGGAATCCCAAAGAATGAGAAGGAAGAGTAAGAAATGGCTGATTGTCAGGTGAATGTGTCCCAGGCAGGTCAGGGACTGTATCCTCTTTTCCTCCTGGAATGTCATGTGTTTAGAACTCACAAACCTTTACCATTCTACTTACGATGTTCCTGCCTAATGTGTTTGTTTCAACTATCTTTTTTCCCCCCCCCGTTCTTCTTGTGGTAGTCAAGGATCTAAGTAAAACCCTACTCCTCTAATATGCCAGAGTCTTTTCCATTCTCTCCATCCAGACTTCTTACATGCCTTGACCAAATCTTACCAGGAATTTATTAGCTGCAATTTTTCTTTTGAGTCAAAGTCTTGCTGTGATGCCCAGACTGGAGTGCAGTGGCATGCTCACAGCCACTGCAGCCTTGACATGCTGGGCTCAGGCCATCCTTACACCTCAGCCTTCTAAGTAGCTGGAACCACAGGCTTGTGCCACCACATAGAACTAATTTTTTTGATTTATGGTAGAGATAGGGTCTCGCCAAATTGCCCAGTGTAGTCTTGAACCCCTGGACTCAGGCAGTCCTCTTGCCTCCACCTCCCAAAGTACTGGGATTACAGTAGGCATGAGGCACTGTGCCTGGCAATCAACTGCAATATTAAGAATGCTCTCTTTGTGACAAATCAACATGAGAAGTTGTTGGCACCCAAGATTCCTGTTGGGGATGAGGCCAGGTCCTTTGATTATAGTGAAGAAGGGGGACATGTACTGTTTAGGTTCCATCAGGTTACTCCGACAGCTCAAAGCAGAACAAGATTAAGAAAATGTACATTTAACATGATGTCACTTAATTGTCCAGAATGACTCAGAGTTTTAAAAATAAGAATATCAGAAGAGTCTTATTCTTTAGAATGCTAAACAAAGACTAAGTATATTAATAGAGATTACAGAACCTGGGAGATATTTGTAGCTTGAATTTTGCATAAAACTGATGTTTCTTCATAATTAGATTCAGATTATAATTTACTTTTTTTGTGGTTAGTAGTGATGTTTTGTCCTTTGTGCATTGGCACTTGATACAGCTTTTCCTATTAAAGTTGATGTTAATTTCATTCACTTGGTTAAGGTGCTGTCTGACAGATTTTTTTCACGATATTTTTCTACCTTTTCCTCTTTATTATTAGAAAGTGCCTTGGGAAGATTTACCAAATGATGTGTGTAAGTCATCACATCATCTGGAGCGCCGCCCCCCCACACCCCGACCTTTTTTAATTCTCTTGCATTAGGAAAGGAAGGCTCTCATCTCATCTTTGTTGACCGGTCAGATTAACTGAAATAAAATCCAGGCTGTATCCTTTACTGGATGTTTAACAAAATGTTGTGCTTGGGCTGGAAGCATTGACATTACTGGATAGTTCATTAGAAACTCAGAAACTGAGGCTTCACCCCAGAGCTCCTGAATGAGAATCTGCATTTTAACAAGAGCTCTACTTTTTTGCTGTACACATTAAAATTGGAGAGGTGCCCTCTAGTTCATCATGACTTCTCCATATGGGAATTATTCACAGCTTATCCTGTATGTGGTAAATAATAGCAGTCAAAAATTTATATACCTGTGTTAATACTGTCAATTTTGTACTGTAGCATCCACAGAAGTATAGAATCCACACTGGTTTTGTGGATTTCATGCCATCTTTCCTCAGAGTTAGAGATACATTAGAGAATATTCCTGTGTTTAAAAGTGACATATTGAATAATTCTAGTCACTCATATAAGTCAGAATCAGATCTCTTTACTTCCCTTTTTTATCTAAATTTAAATTAAGAATTCTACCATGACCACTTGGTAAATATATTTTTGTTTTGTTTTTCTTTCAGGTACTGTTGACATTCAGGGATGTGGCCATAGAATTCTCTCTGGAGGAGTGGGACTGCCTGGATCCTGCTCAGAGGAATTTGTATAGAGATGTGATGTTAGAGAACTACAGAAACCTGGTCTCCCTGGGTGAGGATAACTTCAGTACAAAATTTGTATTTCACAGTAAGGATTTTATCTCCTTTCCTTGTTGAATGTTTTGTTAGGGGTTTCTGCATTGCATGAGTAAGTTTCACATCACTGCTTTCAAGGGAAACTTGGAGACTTGTTAGTATAGAAAGGAAAATCTTCTAGACCTGAACCATCTCCTTTCTTAAGCTGATCTGTGTCCTTCACTATAGTGGTAATTCTAGAAATTCAGTAACACATATTGTTGCCTACACCTTCTTTTTTTGGAGTCGGGGTGTCATTCTCATCCACCCTGGAATGCAGTGGCATGATTATGGTTCACATCAGTCTCTACTACCTGGGCTCAGGTGATCCTCCCACTTGAGCCTCCTGAGTTGCTGAGACTACAATCATGTACCACTACACCCAGCTAATTTTTAAGTTTTTTTTCTTTAATAGTGATAAGATATCACTATGCTGCCTAGGCTGTTCCTGAACTTCTGGGGTCAAGAAATTATCCTGCCTTGGCCTTCCAAAAGTGCTAAGATTATAGCCTGCTCACACCTTAAAATTCAATTTTTTTCACTAAGTTTTGATTCAGTAGTACTGGTTAGTGGAGCTAAGAACTCAAACATTTAAAATCTTTCATAAATATTCTAAAGATTCTATTAGAAAACAGTATTTTGAGATTAATTTTCTATGATTTTCTACAATGTTCTCTCTTTACTAAGCACAGTACCAGGTTGGTGATAGGAGAATCCCAGCAAGAGTTGTGTTACCTTTTTCTAATAAAACAGATATTGCTACGTCTACACCGGACCTAATCACCTGTCTGGAGCAGAGCAAAGAACCCTGGAATTTGGAGAGACAGGAGACAGTAGCCCAACACCCAGGTAAATGGGAGTGAATGAAGCAGGTGCATAGGTGAGAGGTCACAAAGTCAAGAGAGGAAGCCAGGACTTAAAATGTGCTTTGAAAGGCTCTGTTCCAATGGAAGTGGCTTCTGAGAAGCCTGGGTTTGTTTGTCTTGCTTTAACATAGGGGCATATTCTGTCCTGTGCTATTAATACCTCCAAGGACTGTATTTCCCCTTCAGTGATTTTCCTTTAACCTTACAGTGAGAGCCAAAGTCTTTATGGCTTATAAGGAACTGCATGGTCTGACTGCTCTTCTATTGTTTTTGGGAACTATTTGCATGTTTTTGCAAAACTCTGTTAAACGATTTTTTAATTTCTTCTTTGCATCATGTCTGCAATGTAAGGAATAGTGATGATGTTGGGATTTGGTTCAGAAATTCCAGGAACACTAGGGCCAGATGTCTGTTTTCTGTTTATGAGTTCCTATCTTTTGGAGGTTTTAAATGTGATTCTACAGAAATTCATACTCAGTAATTTTATCAGAACACTAAGTATCTCCCTATATGTAAGAAAATCTAAAGTTAATTTTACTTCAAAATTGTGTTTTTTAGTATAAACTGAGATTGGTAATTTAAACTTAAATGCGTCTACTCACTTCCCAGATTCTTTTTCTTTTTTTTGAGTCGTGGTCTCACTCTTTACCCAGGCTGCAGTGCAGTATTGTGATCGTGGCTCACTGCAGCCTCAACCTCCTAAGCGCAGGCAGTCCTTTTTCCTCAGCCTGTTGAGTAACTGGGACTATAGGCATGTGCCACTACACCTGGCTAAATTTTTGTAAAGATATGAGGTCTTGCTGTGTTGCCTAGGCTGATCTTAAATCCTGGACTCAAGCAATCCCTGACTCAGCCTCCCAAATTGCTAGAATTACAGGCATGAGCCACCATGTCTGGCCCCAGATTTCTTAAATATATTGTGTCATTGGAGTTCTTAGAATATTGCTAAGTGTTAAACTTTCTCTTATCTTATTTTTTTAATATCTAGTCATTTTATAAATTTATTTTGTTTAGTATAATGCTTACAAGGACTGTGTCATTCATGTATATATGTGTCTGGATTTTTTTAATGTAATTTTTTTACAAATAATGTATAACTATTGTGTACAGTGTAATAATTTGATATGTGCCTACATTGTGAAATAATTGATACATATAAGTTCAAACATCTATCATCTCATGAGCTGGGCCCATTGGCTCACACCTGTAATCCCAGTGCTTTGCAAGGCTGAGGCAGGAAAATTACTTGAGCTCAGGAGTTGAAGACCAGCCTAGGCAACATAGCAAGACCTTGTCTAAACAAAAAAATAAAAAAATTAGCTGAATGTGGTGGTGTGCACCTATAGTTCCAGCTATTTGGGATGCTGAGGTAGAAGGATTGTCTGGGAGGTCTTGGTTGCAGTGAGCTGTGATCATGCCACTGCACTTCAGCCTGGGCAACAGAATGAGACCCTGACTCAAACAAAACATGTATCATCTCACATAGGTCCCTTTTTTTAATATACTGAGAAAATTTAAGGTCTGATCTCTTAATGAAAATGTTAAGCATACAAAACATTATTAACTATAGTTGTGAAACTATACATTAGATTTCTATAACTCATGCATTTTATAATTGAATATTTTTACCCTTTGAACAACATTTCCTATTTTCCCCACTTTTATTCCCTGGAAACCACCTTTGTATTCTATTCTTTTATAAGTTCAACCTTTTTTTTTTTTAAGACAGGGTCTTGCTCTGTTGGCCAGACTGGAATGTAATGGTGTGATCATGGGTCACTGTAGTCTCATTTTGGGATCAAAAAATCCTCCCACTGCAATCTCCAGAGTAGCTGGGAATATAGTGATGGACCTTCATGCCTGGCTAATTAAAAAAAAAAATTGTAGAATCGGAGTCTTACTTTTTTTCCTAGTCTGGTCTTGATTTTTGGCCTCAAGCCTCCCACTTCAGTCTCCCAAAATGCTGGAATTATAGGCATGAACCACCATTCCTGACTGAGTTCAACTTTTTTAGATTTCTCATGTAAGAGAAAACATAAAATATTTGTCAGGTTTATTTCACTTAGCATAATGTCCTCCAGGTCTGTCTATGTTGTTGAAATTGCAGAATTGTATTATTTTTAAATGACCGAATAATATTGTTTTGTCTATTTAAACCATGTTTCTTTATCCATTCAGCGCTCACAAACATTTAGATTGTTTTCAAATTTTGGTAATTGTGAATAATGCTGCAATAAACATGAGGGGGTGCAGATATTTCTTTGAGATACTGATTTTATTTCCTTTGGTTATATCCCCAGAAGTTGAATTGCTGTATTGTGTGATAGTTATATTTAAAAACAAATTTTTAAAGACCCTCCATGTTTATTTTTATAATGACTCCTCCAATTTACAATTCACAAATAGTGTACAGAATTCCATTTTCTTCACATCTTTGTCAACACTAACAAGTTGACAAAGTTAACTCTTCCTTTTTTTTTCTTTTTGTTTGAATTTATCAGGTACAAGTGTAATTTAGTTACGTGCATAGATTGCATAGTGAAGTCAGGGCTTTTAGGGTATCCATCACCTAAATAATGTCCATATCTTTTCTTTTTGATACTTCATCCTAATGGATATGAAGTGATATCTCAATTTTTTTTGATTTGCGGTTATCTGATGATTGGTGATGTTGAGCACCTTTTCATATACCTTTTGGCCGTTTGTATGTCATTGTTGGGAAAAAATCTATTCATTCTTTTTTTAATCAGGTTATTATTATCATTACTATTATTGTTACTGCTTTTTGTGAGTTTCTTACATCTTTTAGATATTAACCACTTGTCAGATAGATGGTTGCAAATATTTTCTACCGTCCTGTAAGCTTTCTTATTTTATTTTTCTGTGGAGAAGCTTTTTCGTTTTTATGGTGCCATTTTAATGGGTATGAGATGATGTCTTGTGATTTTGCTTTGCATTTCTCTAAAAATCAGTAATTTCAAGCATTCTTTCAAATGTTTACTGGCCAATCGTATGTATTTTTTAGGGAAATCTTAGTTTAGTACTTTACTTTTTAATCAAGTTATTCCCTTTTTTGTTGTTGAATGTTAGAGGCTGTTTATATATTCTAGATATTAACATATATCAAACATGTGATTTGCAAAATTTTTACCCATTTCTGAGATGGCATTTTCACTCCACAAAATGTTTCTTTTGATGAGCAGAAATTTTGAAGTTTGTAGTCCCATTTTTCTGTCGTTGATTATGCATTTGATTTCATATTCAAGAAAACAGTGCCAACACCAATGTCATAATTTTTTCCCATATATTATGTTCTAAGAGTTTTATTAAATATGTGTTTCTTAAGTTTACGTATTTAATTCACGTAAAATAATTTTTTTGCATATGCATATCTATATTTTCCATGTAGATATTCATTAATGTCATTTGTAGAATATTATTTGTTTTGAACATCATTTACTGAAAAGACTTTTCCTACTGTGTGGTCATAGCAACCTTGTGTAAGATTATTTGATTGTATACAAAAGAGTTCATTTCTGGGCTTTCTGTTGTGTTCTGTCATCTGTTTACCAGTCTTGGTGCCAATACCACATTGTTTTTTTAAGTCAGGGTCTCATTCTATTGCCCAGGCTGGAGTGCGGTGACATGATCATGGCTCACAGCAGCCTTGAGCTCCTGGGTTCAATCAATCCTCCCACCTCAGCCTCTCAAATAGCTGGGACTATAGGCATGTGCCACCATGCCCAGCTAATTTATTTTTTTGTAGAGGTGAGTTCTCGCTATGTTGTTGCAGCTGGTCTCCAGCTCCTGGGCTTGAGTGAACCTCCTGCCTCAGCATTTCGAGATGCTGGGATTACAAGCATGAGCCACCATGCCCAATGCACATTGTTTTTATTTATGTAACTTTGATGTATATTTATTATAAAGATGTGAGGTACAAGTCAGGATTAGGGACATAAATAATGTATGTGCAGGTGAAGTTTGCACCTCTAACTGGTCCTTACTTCCCCTGGTTTAGAATCAGGTACCCTCTCTCTCCTGGCAGTGTCCTGCGACTGCCGATGCCTCCCTTGTGCTATCGTGATTAATGTTCAGGTCCCACTTATGAGAACATATGGTATTCGGTTATTTGTTTCTGTGATAGATTGCTGAGAATGATTGTCTCCAGTTCCATCCAATTTTCTGAGAAGTCCATGATTTTGTCCTTTATGGCTGTGTAATATTCCATTGTGTGTATGTATTACATTGCTTTATTGAGTCAACTTCTGATGGGCAGTAGGGTTGGTTCTATGTTTTTGCTATTTTGTAAATAGTGCGGCAATAAACATGAGTGTGCAGGTGTCCTTTTTGTAGAACAATTTGTGTTCCTCTGGATATATTCTCAGAAGGGGGATTGCTGGATTGTATGGGAGGTCAATGTCTAGTTCTTTTAGAAATTGCCACACTGTTTTCCATAGAGGTTGGAATAGTTTGCACTCCTACCAACAGTGTAGAAGTGTCCCCTTTTCTCCGTACCTACTCCAACGTCTATTGTTTTGTTATTTATTAATGATGGCCATCCTTCCTGGGGTAAGATGGTGTCTCAGTGTGGTTTTGATTTGCATTTATCTGATGATTAGTGTGAGTATTTTTTCATGTATCTTTTGGCTACTCATATGTCTTCTTTTCAGAAATTTCTTGTCCTCTGCCCTTTTTGCCCCCACCCCCCCCTTTTTTTTGAGTTGGAGTCTCACTCTGCCGCCCAGTCTGGAGTGGCCACCCCATCGTCAACCTGCTGGGCTCAGGCGATCCTTCCACCTCAGCCTTCCAAGTAGCTGGAACTACAGGCGCGTGCTACCATGTCTGGCTAATTTTTTGTATTTATTGTAGAGATGAGGTCTCGCCAAGTTTCCCAGGCTGTTCTTGAACCTGTGGCTCAGACAGTCCTCTCATCTCAGCCTCCCAAAGTGCTGGGATTACAGGCTTGAGCCACCATGCCCGGCCAGATTATTGTAGCCTTATAGTAAAGTTTAAAGTCTGGAAGTATGATAACTCCCACTTTGTTTCTTTTGCTAAGGGTTGTTTTGGCTGTTCATGCTCTTTTTGTTTCCATATGAATTTCTGAATTGTTATTTTCAAGTCTGAGAAGAATGATGTTGGCAATTTGATGGGTATTGTGTTGAATCTTTAGATTGCCTTGATAGGATAGACATCTTGACAATATTGATTCTTCCAGTCAATGAGCATGGAATGTTTTTCCACTTGTTTGTGTTATCTTTGACTTCTTCGAGCAGTGTTTTGTAGTTCTTGTTGTAAAAGTCTTTCACTTCTCTGGTTAGGAAGATGCCGAGGTATTTCTTTCTTTTTTTTTTTTTGGTGGCTATTGTGAATAGGACTGTGCTTTTTATTTGGTTCTCTGCCTGTTTGTTACTGGTATATAGAAATGCCATTATCTTTTGCACACTGATTTTGTACCCCAGAGCTCTACCAAAGTCATCTATCATTGCAAGGAAGTTTTTGACAGACTCCCTTGGGTTTTCAAGATATAGGCTTATGTTGTCCACAAAGAGGGATAGTTAGCTTCCTCTTTTCCTATTTGCATGCCCCTGATTTCCTTGTCTTGCCTGATTGCACTAGCAAGGACTTCCAGCACTGTGTTGAACAGGAGGGGTAAGAGTGGTCAACCTTGTCTTGTTCTTGTTTTCAGGGGAATGCTTCTAACTTTTGTCCATTGAGCAATATTTTAGCTTTGGGTTTATCGTAGATGGCTCTTACTGTTTTTGATAAATGTTCCTTCAATGCCTAGGTGTTCAAGGCTTTTTATCAAGGGATGCTGGATTTTGTCAAAGATTTTTTTCTGCATCTAATGATATAATCATGTGGTTCTTGTTTTTACATCTGTTAATGTATTGAATGTTTGTAGTCTTGTAAATGTTGAACCAACCTTGCATCCCAGGAATGAAGCTTTCCTGGTCATGGTGGATGATTCTTGAGATGTGTTATTGGATCCAATTTGCTAGGATCTTGTTGAGAATTTTTGTATCTATGTTCATCAAGGAGACTGGCCTGTAATTCTCTTTCCTTGTTGTATCTTTACCAGGTTTGGGTAGCAGTGTGATGTTAGCTTCATAAAATGGTTTGAGGAGAGTTCCATCTTTCTTAATTGCCTGGAATGCTTTCAATAGGATTTGTCATCAGCTCCTCCTTGTGTATGTTTTGCAGAATTCTGCTGGAAAGGCTTCTGATCCAGGACTTTTTTTTTTTTTTTGTAGGTAGATTTCTCATGATGTAGTTAATTTGTTGCTTTGTTATTGATCTATTTAGGATTTCAATTTCTTCTTGTTCCAACCTTGGAAGGTTTTGTGATGTCAGAATATCCTCCATTTCCTTTAGGTTTTTGAGTTTATTTCCTTACAGGTGTGCATAGCAATCTCTGATAATCTTTTGAATTTTTTCTTGGTCAGTTGTTGCATTATCTTTTGTGTTTCTGATTGTATTTATTTGGGTTTTATCTCTGTTTTTCTTAGTCATTCTGGCTAGAGGTCCTTCAGTCTCATCCTCTCAAAGAACCAGCCTTTTGTCTTGCTGATTTTTTTCTTTCCTATGATATTTTTGTCTTCTGTGCCCTGCAGGTGCAACTTTATTTTGGTGATCTGGATCCTTCTGCTGAAGTTAGGATTTTGGTGGTCTTGCCTTTCTAGCCCTTTAAGTGTGACATTAGTCTGTTTACTTGTGATCTTTTAGTTTTCTTGATGTGTGTGCAGAGCTGTAAATTTTCCTCTTAATACTGTTCTCATGGCTTCCCAGAGATTCTGTTAAGATGTATCTTCGTTTTCATTCATTTCCAGGAATCTTTTAATTTCTGTATTGACCCGGGAGTCATTCAACAGTATGTTTTTTAGTGTCTGTGTCTTTGTGTGTTTTGGAGGGATCTTGTTGGTAGTGATATTTATTTTTATTCCACTGTGATCTGAGACGATGCATCATATTGTTTTGATTTTGTTGGAATTTGTTTATGCTTGATTTATGTCCAAGAACGTGATTGATCTTGGAGTACGTTCCATGTGCTGACAAATAGAGTGTATACTCTGTTGTTGTTGGGTGAAGTGTTCTGTAGATGTTTATTAAGTTTGTTTGGTTGAGCATCAAGTTGAGTTTCTGGATCTTTTATTGATTTTTTTGCCTCAATGTTTTATCTAGGGTTGTTAGTGAGATACTTAAGTCTCCAGTTATGATTGTATGTGAGTCAGTATCCTCTTTTAGTTTACTCAACAGTTGATTTATAAAACCTGGTGCTCCTGTGTTGGGTACATATATATGTTCAGGATGGATGTTTCTTGCTGGTGGATTGAACCTTTTATTGATATGTAGTGTTCTTCTGTATCCTTTTAATTTTTTGATAGATTGAAGGCTGTTTTTATCTTAGAATAACTACTTCTGCCTTCTTCTGTTTTTCTGTATTCCATTCTCCTGAAAGTTCATTTTCCACCCTTTGATTTTGAGTCCATAGATGTCCTTTGTAGTGAGATGGGTTTCTTGGAGGCAGTGGATTGTTGGATTGTATTTTCTTTTTTTCTCATCCAGGTTGCCACTCTATGTCTTTTCACTAGTGCACTTAGTGAGTTCACATTCAGGCTGATTTTTTTTTTTTTTTTTTGAGTTGGAGTCTCACTCTGTCACCCAGACTGGAGTGCAGTGGCAGCTTCTGGCCACTGCAGCCTCGACCTGCTGAGCTCCGGCAATCCTTCCGCCTCAGCCTTCCAAGTAGCTGGAACTACAGGCACGCGCTACCACGCCTGGCTGATTTTTGATTTATTGTAGAGATGAGGTCTCGCCAAGTTGCCCAGGTGGGTCTCTAACCCACGGGCTCAGGCAATCCAC
>CAUYQG010053102.1:0-17151 GCA_963574415.1 Tarsius wallacei
AGATCAGTGCATCTCACTGCTCATCCATGAGCTCATTTATCAAAAAATATTTAATGGTCACCTAATAGATTCCAAATTCTCTGCTAGGTCAGGGGATGGGAAGATAAGGTAAACTTGTTCTCAGATCTTGATTAGTTTTAGGTTTGTAAGTGAAGCAAAACAATTTATTATAATGTAAAATATTTAGCATTCTCTGTTACTACAATTTAAGGACCATTCCAAACATCCAGGGCACACACAGTATCGTGACTCTTCTGATTCAAAAATATTGACCTACACACTGTCAGACTCAAAGGAAAAACTGGATACTTAACTAGAGAGGGATTTGAGTCAACTATCTTACATTGACATATTTAAAAATTTGTTTCTTACTTTTTACTAATACATAATGGACATGCATATTTTAAGGATACATGAGATGGTTTGATGCATTTCTATAATCAAATAAGAATAAATGGGATTTTTGTTTTCTTAAATATTTATTTTTTCTTCATGCAGAACATTCAAATAATTCTCTTTTAGCTGTTTTGAAATATACAATAGATTATTCATGCTAACTGTAGTCGTCTAAATGATCTATTTTCTCTTCATCCTCCCCTCCCCTCCCCACTGCCCTTCCTCATCCTCATAAGATCCATTTTTTTAGCTCCCACATATGAGTAACAGCATGCAATATTTGTCTTTTTGTGCTTGACTTTTTAAACTTAACATAAGAACCTCTAATTCCATCCATGTTGCTGCAAATGTGGAATTTTATTCTTTTATATGGTTGGATAATGTTCCATCATGTATATATCACATTTTTCTGTCCATTCATCTGTAGATGGACACATAGATTGGTTCCATATTTTGGCTATTATGAATAATGTTGCAATAAACTTGGAAGTGTAAGCATCTCCTTGATATATTGATTTCCTTTAGTTTGGATATATATGCAAAGATGGAATTGCTGGATCATATAATAATTCCATTTTTAGCTTTTTGAGGAACCTCCATATTGTTTTCCATAGTGACTGTACAATTTATATTCCCACCAACAGTGTACAAGTGTTCCCCTTTTCCACATCCTCACCAGTCTCTGTTATTCCTTGTCTTTTGGATAAAAGCCATTCTTATGGGGTAAGATGACATCTCATTGTAGCTTTTTATTTGTGTTTATCTGATGCTTAGTGGTGCTAGGCATTTCTTTATATACCTGTTGGCCATTTGTATGTCTTCTTTTAAGAAATGTGTATTCAGATCATTGGCTCATTTTTATCAGGTTTTTTTAAAAATTAAGTTATTTGAGCTCTTTATCTCTTCTGTTTATTGATACCATATGAGGTGAATAGTTCACAAGTATTTTCTTTCATTCTGTGTGTTGTCTTTTCACTTTGTTGAGTTTTTTCTATGCAGAAGCTTTTTAGCTTGATGTAATGCCATTATTCTGTCTTTGCTTTTGTTGCCTGTGCTTTGAGATCTTATACAAAAATTATTTGCCCAGATCAGATCAATGTCCTGGAGCATTTCTCCAATTTTTTCTTCTAGTAGTTTCATAGTCTTAGGTCTTAGATTAAAATGAAAAGATATTCCATTCCCATGGATTGGATCAATTACTATTCGTAAAAGGGCAATACTTTACAAAAACAATTTAAAGATTGGATACAATTATTACTAAAATACAAATGATATTCTTCACAGAAAGAGAAAAACATCCTAAAATTTATATGGAGTCAAAAAAGATCCTGAATATCCAAAGCAATCCTGAGCAAAAAGAACAAAGCTGGAGGCATCACACTACCTGACTTCAAAATATACCACAAAGCTATAGTAACCAAGTCAGAATTGTACTTCCATAAAAACAGAAACATAGACCAAGAGAACAGAGTAAATAACTCAGATATAAATCCATGTATTTATGGCCAACTCACTTTTGACAAAGAAACCAAGAACATACAATGGGGAAAGAACAGTCTCCTTAATAAATGGTACTGGGAAAACTTGACAACCACATGCAGAAAAATGAAACTAGAGTCCTATCTCTGATTATACACAAAAATAAAATCAAAATGGATCAATATTTACATCTTAATTCAGTCCTGATTTTCTTTCATTGTGTTCTACACACAATGAGCTATATCAACGGGCAGAAGTGCCAATTCTTGTGAAAACCATAAACCACAAATTAGCAGTTAATACTGGTGAAAGAATGAAGAGACCTAATATGTAAAGAATAGGGGAAAGATTCTATAAATAACTAAAGTGAGGGATTCAGGTTCTAGGGAGGAGTAACTCTGGTAACTTTAATGAGAGGAATTGGAGAGGGACATGAGAGAGAGAGAGAGAGAGAGAGATTCTCAGAATTCTAGGGAGTTTTTAGTGAAAATGCAGATTAATGTACCAAAATGATTTGTTGGTTGATAGAGCAAAGTCTCAGAGCAGATAGAAAGGCTTGGGGGAAAAAAAACAACAACAACATGAAATTAACCTGAACAAAAATAATCTATCATCTTTTGATGCAAGAGAAAGAAAGAAAAATGAGAGTAGAATTTAGGTGAATGTGTGGAACTAAAAGGGATTATTATGAGTTGAATTGTGTTCCTCTCAAAATGTATATTTAAGTTCTAACCCAACTACCTCAGAATGTGACCTTATCCAGAAACAAGGCTGTTTCAGACACAGAAGTGTGGGGGCCTCCTAATCCTTTATAACTGGAATTCTTATTGAAAGGGAGAAATCTGGACATAGACACATGCAGAAAGAAAAAAATATGAAGACACATGAGGGGCGACAGCCATGTGTCAGCTGAGGCAGAGATTAGGGTGATACATCTGCAAGCTTAGCAACGCCATGGATGCCAAGGAAGAGGCAAGCACGATTTCTCCTCTATGAGCTTTAGAGGGAGTATGTCCCTTACGATCCCTTGATTTCAAGCTTCTAACCTCCAGAACTGTAACAAAATACATTCCTGTTGTCATAAGCTTAAGCCACCAAAGTTTATAATACTTTATTAAAGCAGTCTTAGGAAACTAATACAAAGATGTTGCAGAAAACCACAAGTCAAGGAAATGGCACAAAGGTTTAGAAGGGACATTGAGCTGGGGTGAAGTTCCAAACTAATACCCAAGGGGAACAGAGGTGAGCGCCAAGCATGAAGTTATAAAAGTGAGTAATAAGGGCCTGGAAAACATCAGCAATTATGAATTTATGACAGCATGAATCTGATAAAAATCCCAAGAGCAAATATAATTTTGACACATTAGAAAGGTGGTATTCCAAGTCAATGAAAGTATGATAAATTATTCAATGCAATACAAATGGCAATTGGAAGGAACAAACATAAGGTTAAATATCTACAAACAGTATTGTTGTTCTCTTGACTATAAAAATGATGTTGTAAATGTTTTTTGTAAAAAAAAAAGTGTTGTTTATAATAATAGTAAAAAGAAACAAAGAAAGGCAGTGAGAAAGACAGAAGGAAACTAAAAATCCAATAAGTGGTAACAAATTTTACATAGTGAAAGTATATTATTTATATTGTCAAATGTCAATGCATATCATTTTCCACTATTATAGTTTTGTAAAATGCATGCATATACACACATATATATACATAATTTGGGCTATATATCTCTAAAGAAAATAAATGGTTATGACTACTATATTTAAATAATAGAATTGCAGGCTTTATTTCTATCTGATTTTCTTATTTTCCAAATTATACACTTAATATTTGACATGAATCATTCAGAATTATTTTGAAAAGAAAGTACTATAACAATGGCAGCTCCAGAATTAGAGGATCCTATATAAGTTGTCAAAACAACCCAACTTTTCAACTTTCTTTCTTTAAGCATAAAAAATGTTTCTGTGATGGAGAGCTGAAGAGCCATGTTGAAAAGGGGTAGACGAAAATCAGATACCCTAGGAAACCAGAGCAGGGAATTATATACCTGGGACCACGTGCATATAAGCATCTGGTGCATCAATTAGGAACATTGAGAAGGAGATGAATGAAATTTGCAGAGTAAAGTGCACAAGAAAACATTTAGATACAGTGGAGGATTTAAGGTTTGTGGTAAATCTTGGCGTTGGTTTTGTTTTGGAACTTCAAGATTGACAGTGAACTGTTTTATGCTATATGAGGTTGACTTTTACCTGCTGTGGCCTAAGAGCGCCACCTTAAATTTTAGGCCACTTGAGATTTAGACTTGTCCATTTCATTCCTGTTTTTGGTAACCTTAGCACAAGTAAGTGTCTGTCACATACACAGGGACCGCAGACCCAGCCTTTGTGCTGGGGAGAGAAAGGTGAGATGTCTCAACTGACAGAAGTTGACCATCACAGCCTCAGTAAATGAGGACAAGGCTTCAATTATAGGGTACAAAAATCTTTCCATATACAAGCTTTCTAGATGCTAAGGATCTGAACTCTAATTTTTAGTTTTTCAGTTTTGCAGTCCAGGATTCTAAACTGTTGCCAAATTCTGTGTGAGCTGTAGTGCATGCAAACGTCCAACTTCCAATGTTTAGGCCTAAGTGGACAGTGTAGACAAGCTTCCTGAAATGTCATTTCAGGAAGTTTGTCTACTCTGCTCATCATTCAGGGCCAAGGTGATGTGGAGAGGACAGTCTCTTGGATCCATGAAGCATATCCACAATCCCATAAGAGTTACTCCCAGCCCTGGTTTCAGATTTCATTCTGAATTTGCTATTTGCATAAATTCTAGCTGTGGCTTTAGATTTAGATTTCAGAGACCCAGTCTCAATGCAGGGTTCAAATATCTTGCTCACCTTCTCCTTCCTGAGTAGAACAATCCAACCCAGAGGATAGTTCCCCATCAAACTAGGCCTCACCCCTTTATATTCATCCCTCACTCCCCATAATATGACTCGTCACTGCTATGTTTCCCCTTCAAGGTCCATTCCATTTATGTACCCAGCAAGTTCTACCTGAGTTCAGGTAATATCTCCATGTTCACCCAGAACTGTTGTATTGATACCTCCCTATGTCTTCCAGGATTTTCCACTGATCTTTCTGGTAGTCTCTTCTCCAATCGGTCCAGAACTTTTGCAGCTACTTAGAGTATCAGTCCCAGTCTTAAAGTGAGTTCCCAACTGCTTGAATCATGAATCTTATACCAGAAGCTTTAAAAGGTTGCCTTCCAATGGTTTTGTGGATCCCAGTCCTAGGCAGGGTCTACCAACAGTTCAGTCTGCTCTCTTTATCTTCCTCTAATTCTATACCAAATTTTTTCTGGACCTCTGACAATAACACCCTAACATCTCCCCTTTTCTAGTTTTCCTTAAGCATAGCTAGATTTGGGTATTATTTACCCATTTGTCTTTCCTGGTCCCAATATCTCATTTTCCCATTCAAATCTGTCCTGTCTGATTCTTGAAATGGCAACATTTCAAGGGGTTTTCAAAGAGGGGCAATTGGTAACAGGGCAGGATGATCCAATTTCGATGAGACCCTACTACACATTGGAAATGGCTTAGTGTCCTTAGTCCCTGCTCAGTAACTGCCAGAAATGCCCTCAGATTCTGTTCTCAGATTCCACTATGAAAATTGGGAGTCCACTGCTATGATTGAGTCACAACTTGATGGTGAGTGGTTTCAAATGTGCATGACCAATGATCTGACCTGCTAATTCTGGAGAAAAAATGGAAGGTGATGATGATAAATGGAGATTAGTTTTCCAGGAAGGGGAGCAAAGTTAGAGCAGAAACTGAAGAGGCATGTGGGGTAAGAAAGGGTTTTCACACAACAGAGATCAGAGGGTATGTGTGTGTGTATGTATGACACCAGTAACTGCCTTGGAAAGTGGTGGCTTCTACTTCCTCTTCATAACACAATTCTTGGGAAAAGTTAATTTGCTCAAAAGGAATCTAAGTATGAGGGGGACCCCCAGAAAAAAACCACAATTATTTTTTGGAGGACTGGCTTCTTGTAGGACAGAAATCTCCTCTAGGTAAGTGTTCTAGAAACCCATTGACATCAGTGTACCAGCTAGCTTTGTCATGAACGGCTGCATTTGGCTTCTTTGAATATTTTTTGGAGATTCAACACATTTGCTCATTTCATAATGGATGGTTTACAAGCATACTTGCCCACACTACACTGTGTTCAGCAGTTTTTGAACAAAAATAGCACAACACTCATTCCCCACCCTCTCTATTCACCCAATCTTGCCCTTAGTGACACTTTTTTTTTTGTTTCCCTGGATGAAAAAAGTTCTCAAAGGAAAATTTTGCCAGTGTGAAACAGGTGAAACAAAAACCAGCAGATGCACTAAAAGGCATCAAATGGATCAGCTCAAAAACTGTTTTGAGTAGTGAAACGAGTCTTGATAGGTATATTGCATCAAATGGAGGGTACTTTGAAGATGAGTGAAGTTTCAACATGTAGGAATAAATACACAATTTTTAATAAGTAAATTTCATTTTGGGGAGTCCCCTTAGTACATTTGCATGTCATATAAATACACATAAACATATATATGCAAGTGAAGTGGTGTAAAATAAACTGTACATTTATGTCACTTTCATATTTCCAAGTTTGATGAAAAAGAAATTCTGCTGAAAATAAAATGTCTGAAAAGAAAAAGCAGATCAGATTAAGAACAATTATGCTGAAAAAAGTTCGAGTATCATCTTTTTGGTGGACTCAGTTGTGGCACACAATCCAGAAAAAGCACACATTTGTAGAATATTCTCAGAAATAATGAGTGTTTGAGAAGTTTTATTTTAGTGCTTTCATTTTCTATAATGAAATGAGATAATAAATCTCTATTTGTGTCTGAGTATTCCAAAATAGCTTGTAAGAATAGAAAAAATCTGACAGTTGCTGAGAAAAAGGAAAAAAAAAAACATGAAAATAGCTGAATCTGTCCAATCTTGTATTTATCCATTCAAGCTATAAATAGTGTTATTGTTGAAAAGAAGTTAAGAAATTTTCTTCAGAGAAAAGACTTTTGTGGAGGAAAAAAAAGCATTTGTTGCACACTACATAAAAATGTGTAAAATTAATTTGATTCCCTTCTATTGGTAACCAGTGAAAACATACCGTGTGTTATCATTCATTCATCCATTCATTCATCCAGTAAATGCAAGTCCCAGTATAGGCTGGATCCAGGGTGCAGCACTGACGGACATGAACTACAGAAAGAATAAAATGTACTCTGTCTCCAAAGAATCATATAATCTTTGTAAATTAAAATCATGATGAAGGACACAAATGGACAATTCACAAAGGAAGAATTGTCTAGAAATGTATATAAAATATTTATCTTCACTAGTAACCAATAAATACAACTTTAAAATAACAACAAGATACTGTTTTTCATTAGCTCAGAAAGATACTGTCTAACAACGATACACAGGATTAGTGTATAAAAATACATGTTCTTATTAATTATTAGTTAGAGCATAAATTGGGAAAACCTTTCTGGAATATCATCTGGCAACATGTATGAAAAGTTTCTCTATTCTATTTAAAAAATTCACTTCTAAGAATTTCAGTTGAGGAACTGGATTATTACAGTTCATTCATCCCATAAATGAAGCAATGAGAATGTTCGTGCTACCATTTTTAATATACATGCATACATACACCTATGTGCCCTGTGAAATGAAAGATTTCCCCCAAAATATGGTGCATTCTTATAGTACAATACCATGTTTCTACTAAAAAATTAAGTGGTAAGATAATAGTAAAAACATCAAGAATTTTATGAAATAATTAGTGAGAGAAAAACAACCACACAAAATTGGGTACAACATAATATCATTGTAAATAATGCATGTGTATATTACAAAAGACATATATCCACAAGTAGGAGAATAGACAGTTGTCTCTCTTATCTACTAGGTATACATTCCAAGACTGCCAGTGGATGCCTGAAACCCAGGATAATATCAAATTCTACATATACTATGTTACTATGTTTTTTCCTATACATATATACCTATAATAAAGTTTAATTTATAAATTAGGTACAGTAAGAGATTAGAATAATTAATAATAAAGTAATAGTAAAATACAATAATTATAACAAGTAAAAGACTATAAAAAGAGACAAAAGGGGTCAATACAGCAAGAGAATATAAAATTAAAATGTTAATGCACCCAACACCAGATCACCCAAGTATGTAAAGCAAACATTAAAAAAGCTAAAGGAAAAGATATGCTGTAATACACTAATAATATGGAACTTCATTCCACTCTCAGTAATAAATAGGTTATTTAACAGAAAATCAATTAAAAATAATAATAATAAACTATAAGCTAGACCAAACAGAGCTAAGTGACATTACAGAGCATTTTACCCAACTGCTTCAGAACACACATTCTTTTCACCAGCACATGGAACATTCTTCAGAGTAGACTATATTTTAGGCCACAAAACGAGTCTCACAAATTCAAAAGTAGAAATGATATTGAATATCTTTTCTTGCCACAATGGAATAAAACTAGCAATCAATAGCATGAGGAATCTCGGAAACTACATAAACACATGGAAATTCAGCAACATGCTCCTGACAACTAATGAGTCAAGGAAGAAATTAAGAAGGAAATTCAAACATTATTGAAACCAATGAAAATGGAAATACAACACGCAAAAACCCATGGGGTAAAACAAAAGCATAAAACTAAAAGATAAATTTATAAAAATAATCTTCATCAAAAAAATTGAAAGATTTTAAATAAATAACCCAACAACACACCTCAAAGAACTAGAAAAGAAGGAACAAACCAAATCCAAAATGAGAATAAAGAAAGTAATAATAAACAACAGAGCAGAAATAAATTAAATTGAGACTAAAAATACAATACAAAAGATCAACACATTAAAAAGTTGTTTTTCTGAAATGATGAACAAAATTGACAAGCCTTTTAGCTATATTAGCTAAGAAAAAAGAGAGAACACCCAAATAAGTAAAATCTGAAACCAAAAAAAGGGACATAACAACTGAGACCACAGAAGTAAAAAGACTTATTAAAGACAATTATGAAAAATTATACAACACAAATTGAAAACACAGAAGAAATGAATAAATTCCCAGATGTATAAACCTGCCAAGATTGAACCATGAAGAAATAGAAAACTTTAACAAATGAATAACAAGCAACGAGACTAAAACTGTAATAAAAAGTCTTCCACCAAAGAAAAAAGTTCAGGACTTAGTGGCTTCACTGCTGAATTCTACCAAATATTTAAAGAAGAACTGATGCAAATTCTCAAACTCTTTCAAAAAATTGAAGAGGCGGGAACACTTCCAAACTCATTCTACATGGCCAGCATTCTCCTGAGACCAAAATCAGAATAAAAAAAAAAAGAAAGAAAACCACAAGCTAATGACACTGTTAACAGATGCAAAAACTCTCAACAAAATACTAGCAAACCAAATTTAACAACACATTAAAAAGATCATTCACCATGACCAAGTGGAATTCCTCCCAGGGATGCAATGATCGTTCAATATACACTATTCAATAAACATGATACATCCTGTTAACAGAATCAGGAACAAAACCACATAATCATGTGAATAGATGTTTAAAAAGCAATTGATAAAATTCACCCTTCCTATATGATAAAAAGAAAACCCTCAACAAACCGGGTACAGAAGGAATATAACTTAAAATAATATAGGCTGCATATAAGAACAGGTAAATAGACCAATAATAAAGGCCACAGCCAACATAATACTAAATGGGAAAGAATCAAAAGCCTTTTCTCTAAGAGCTAGAACAAGACAATGGCACCCACTTTCACCCCTTTTATTCCAACAGTTCTGACCAGAGCAGTTAGGTAAAGAAAGAAATGAAAGGCGTCCAAATTAGAAAAGAGGAAGTAAAACTAGCTTTGATTATAAACAACATGATCTTATATTTAGAAAAACCCAAAAACTCCACCAAAAAAGAAAAGCTGTTAGAACTGATGAATGAATTCAGTAAAGTTGCAGGCTACAAAGTCAACATTCAAAAATCACTAGCATTTATATACACCAACAACAAACAAATCAAAAGAGAAATCAAGAAAAAGATCCCATTTGCAATAGCTATAAATAATACAATACATCCAGAAATCAATTTAACCTAGAATGTGAAATATCTACACCAGGAAAACTATATATAACTGATTTTAAAAAATTAAAGAGGACACACCAAAAAATGGAAGGGTAATTTTTTGTGAATTGATTGAAAGAATTACTATTGTTAAAATGGCAATACTATCCAAAACAATTTATAGATGCAATGTAATCCTTATCAAAGTACCAATGACATACTTCAGAGAATATTTTTTAATCTTAAAATGTATATTGAACCACAAAAGAACCCAACTAACTAAAGCAATCTTGAGCAAAAAATAAAGAATAAAAGAATAAAGCTGGAGACATCCTACTACCTGAATTCAAAATATACTACAAATCTGTAGTAACAAAATTAGCATGGTACTAACATGCAAATAGACACATCGACTGATGCAGCAGAATTGAGCACCCAAATATAAATATACACATTTACCGCCAACTCATTTTTGTCAAAGGCACCAAGAACATACTATGAGGAAAAGACAACTTCTTCAATAAATAGCACCGAGAAAACTTGATAACTATATACAGAAGAATGAAACTAGACCCGTATCTCTTACCACACACAAACGTCAAATCAAAATGGATTTAAGACTTAAATCTAAGACCTGAAACTATGAAATTCCTAAGAAGAAAATGTTGGGGGAATTCCCCACAGCATTAGTTTGCACGTTAGTTTGCACAAGAAACAAAAGCAAAGAATGAACAAATGGGATTATATAAAGCTAAAAAGCTTCTTTACAACAAAGAAGACAATCAACAAAGTGAAGAGATAGCCTAAAGAATGGAAGAAAATACTTGCAAATTATTCATCTGACAAGGGATTAATAATATGCAAGGAGCTCAAACAACTAAATAACAGAAAACAAATAATCAAATAAAAATGGGCAAAAGATCTGAATAGACTTTTCAAAAGAATACATACATGCCTGAGCCTGCGGGTTCAAGACCCACCTGGGCAACTTGGGGAGACCTCATCTCTACAATAAATCAAAAAATCAGCCGGGCATGGTAGCGCATGCCTGTAATTCTGGCTACTCGGAAGGCTGAGGCAGAAGGATTGCCGGAGCCCAGCGGGTCGAGGCTGCAGTGGCTGGGAGCGGCCACAGCACTCCAGTCTGGGCGACAGAGTGAGACTCCAACTCAGAAAAAAAAAAAAAAAGAATACATACAAATCACCAACACGTATATGAAAAAATACCACCACTAATCATCGGAGACATGCAAATCAAAACCACAGTAAAATATTATATCACTCCAATTAGAATGGCTTTTATCAAAAAGACAGGGGATAAAAAGCTGGTGAGGCTGAGGAGAACAGGAACACTTGTTTACTGTTGGTGGGAATGTGAATTAGTACAGCCACTGTGGAAAACGGTACGGAGGTACATCAAAAAACTATAAGTTTAACTGCCAAATGATCCAGCAATTCTACTACTTGTGTGTATATCCAAAAGAAAGGAAATCGATGTATCAAAGAGATACTGCACTCCTGTGGATTGCAGCACTATCCACAATAACCAAGACATAGAATTAACCTAAGTGTCCATCAATGAATGAATGAGTGCAGGAAATATAGCATACAGTATATACACAATGGAGTATTATCCACCCATAAAAAATGAAATCCCGTCATTTGCAGAAACATGGATAGAACTGGAAGTCATTATGTTGAGTGAAATAAGTCAAACAAAAAAAGGCAGATATTGCATGTTCTCATTCATATGTGGGAGATATAAAAGTGGCTCTTTTATAGAGAGTTGATTGATGGTAACAGTGACTGGAAAAGGTAGGGAAAGGGGGGATTAAGAGGGGCTAATCAATGGCTACAAATATACAGTTAGATAGAAGAAATAAGACTTGGTGTTCAATAAATCAGTAGAGTGGCTACAGTTGATATTAATCAATGACACATTTCTAAATAGCTAGAGGAGAATAATATCAATGTTATTGATAAAGAAAAGGTAAATATTTAAAATGACCGATATCCCAATTACCCTGATTTGATCTATATGAACAGTTATTATATATCAATTTATTTAAAAAAGAAAAACCATATTTTGCATACTGTAATTTGAAAACAATAAGCCATAAGCATTACAATTTTTATTTTTTTAATTTAATTTTAGATTCAAGAGGTACGTGTGCAGATTTGCCACATAGGTCTATTCCATGATGGTGAGGTCTGGGCTTCCATTGAGCCCACTTCCCATGGTATCCATTGGGTGATTTTTCAACCCTTTCCCCTCACCCCTCCTCCCTTTTAGGAGTACCTAGTGTCTGTTCCCATCCTTGTGCCCCTGTGGGCCTAGTGTTCAGCTCCCACTTATGAGTGAGAACATGCAGTATTTAGTTTTCTATTTCTATGATAACTCACCTAGAACGATGGCCTCCAGCTGCATCCATGCTGCTGCAAAGGACGTGGTTCTGGTTTTATAATGCTGTATAGTATTCTATAGTTTATATGTACCATATTTTCTTTATTCAGTTAACCATTGATGGACACTAAGTTGGTTCCATGTTTTTGCTATTGTGAACCCTGCTGCGATAAATACACAAGTATAGGTGATCTTTTTGGTAGAACCATTTTATGCACCTTTGGGCATATACCCAGTAGTGGGATTGTTAGGCTGAATGGTAAATATTTTTAGTTCTTTGAGAAATTTCTTAACTGCATTTCACAGGGGTTGAAGCAATTTACCTTCCCATTCACAGTGTATAAGTGTTCTCTTTTCTCTGCAACCACTCCAACATCTGTTGTTTTTTGACTTTTTAATAGTGGTCAATCTGATGGGTGTGAAATGGTATCTCATTGCAGTTTTGATTTGCATTCATATGATGATTTGTGATGTTGAACAACACTAAATAAAAACCATTAGTGTTATGCTTAAAGGGTAAATTCTGCAATATGGAATTATATGGCAATAAAGCTCTTATAGGAAAAGAATTGTGAAAATTAAAGATGATAATCTATATAAAATGTTGGACACGTGCCTGGTACATAGTCAGCACTCAATAAGTATTAGCCATGACTTTTTTTTCTGAGTTGGAATCTCACTCTGTCACCCAGCGGGAGTGTAGTGGCATGCTCACAGCCACCCCAGGGTCGACCTGCTGGGCTCAGGTGATCCTTCTGCCTCAACCTTCCAAGTAGCCAGAATTACAGGCACTTGCTACCATGCCTGGCTAATTTTTTGAGTTATTGTAGAGATGAGGTTTTGCCAAGTTCTCGAACCCATGTGCTGAGGTAATTTCCTCACCTTTGCCTACCAAAATGTTGGGGAGCCATGACTATTTTAGATTGACTGAATTTATAAAGCTTTGTGTGTCTATAAAGTCACTGAGAAAAATAGATGAGTCAAAGTGCATTTGTAGACTACAAAGTGGTGTTGGGTCCTATGCCATATTACACCCATGGCAGTTCTGAAACCCCATTCCCCTGAAGTTGGCTGGGGCGGGGGACGCTGAATCCTGGTGACTGAGGGCAGGTCAAAGGTCCTTGCTCAGACTTGGAATGTTTCTGGTTTGTGTTGATCAAGTATGGACAAAAACTTTCCAGTGCCCTAAGGCTGGAGCAAACAAGTTCAAGCCTCCTTACCTAAGCCAATCTTGATGATAAGAAACCACAAATTAGGGGGTAATTTCTAACAGAATATCAAATATTTTGACCAATGCCATGAACACAGCTTCTACCAAGAGAGGAAAATAGGATTTAAGAGAGAAGAACTACTTTAAAGCTGAGCTCTCCACACAGCCTGTATCTATGTAATCCAATAAAAAGGTTTAATGTTTCGACAGTATGTTCTGAAGGAGCCACTTTACTGTGGCAAGATGGCCTATTACATGCACAAGGCCCCGAAGGTGCACACTCTGTGGATGGTTCAGCTGTCAGACATGTCTCTTGTTGAATTTTCTCTTTGGAAAGAAGGAGGGAATGAATGAAGAAAAACTTGAAAGTAACAGAGAAGTTAATCAAAAAATGTTGCTTGTTGCAATTTTTTTTTTGGGGGGGGGACCAGAAAGTTTCCAATTTACCCTTAATAAATGCCTTGCTGAATTCTAAACCAAATTCTAAATCCAAACCATTTTAAGTCATTCACCAGCACAATGTGTAGTAAATATTTGCTGGATATTCTCAGAATTTCTTTCATTGTGAAAACCATGGAAATGTAGACAAATTAATTTTTTTTTAAGAGCGAGACAAGGTTTCACTCTGTCACCCAGGTTGGAATGCAGTGGCATGATCATAGCTTACTACAGCCTCAAAACCTGTCCTCAAATGATTCTCCTGCCTCAGTCTCCTAGTAGCTGGGACTACAGGCACACACTACCATATGCAATTTTTTTTTTTGCACAGATGAGCTCTTGCTATAATGCCCAGACTGTTCTTAAACTTCTGGCCTCAAGCAAACCTCCTGTCTCAGCCTCCTGAAGTTTTGGGATACAGACATAAGCCACCACACCTAGCCAACAAATTAATTCTTAATGGTACTATATAAAACAGCTTAGTACTAAGGTTTATATCAGAAATGAGGTTTTCAAACTGAGTCCCTACTTGATTTAATCAATGATATACAGATCTTACAGTATGTTATAAAAAGGATCCTATAAATATCAGAAGACTGCAATAGTAAGGATATATTAGAATGATATTGACAATAATACATACTGCCATATTTCCAAAGATACCAAAAAATTAAGATTTGGGGATTGATAGTAATGTCTGCCTAAAAGACACATAGCACTTGAATTCCAAATCAAGAGAGATCACTGAAATTGTACTAACCACACACATGCATACACATGATTTATTATTACATGTCTATGACTGTATTTTACACCAACATATACTCTCAGTTGTCAATAGTCATTATTTCATTCAGTCAACCCTTATGGAGATCTACGGTACCCTTAAAACTGTGCTCGGCATTGAAGGAAGTATGAAAATATTGAGTAGGTGATGCCTGGTGTCAAAGTTTACAGTCTCTTAGAAAAGTTGCAACAAGAGCCTGAGCCCTTCCATTCTGAAGCCTAGTGCTAGTGTCAGCAACAAAAGACAGCTCCAGCAGCAGGGACAGAGGCCAGTTGGTGGAGAGGAAGTGGGGAAGAGTTCATAGGTGAGGGACAATTGAACCAGCTCTGTTGTACCCAAAATGACAATGAGCTGGGAGAAAAGCATCAGTTTGGGTTCTGGTATTTCTCTCTGTGTATCCATGGAAAAGTCATTTAACCTCTCTGGGCCTTCTTAATGATAAGCTGAGGGAGTTGAACTAGATAGTGCCAAGGTCCCTTCAAACTGTAGCATGTATCTATTAACAGCAACATATGTGTCTGTTCATCCACTAAAAAAGTATTAATTTAAAAAATATTCAAAATGTTATTTGAAAAAATTATTCAACACTGTCACCAGTGTAGCAAGATGAAAACATCATTCAATGTTGGTGGGAGCAGCTTTGTCAAGACTTCCCGGGGTAGAGCAAGCAGAAATGGTTGGAGGGATTTTGGTGTCAAGGGGAAACCGAGGAGAAAAATGTCCTGAGCAGCCAAATATGAATGAGATTTTGAGGCTAAGTAGAAGTTGTCCAAGCAGGGCTCAGTGGCTCAGCCTGTAATCCCGTGCTTTGGGAGGCTGAGGTGAGTGGATTGTCTGAGCCCGCCGGTTCGAGACCCACCTGGGCAACTTGGTGAGACCTCATCTCTACAATAAATCAAAAACTAGCTGGGCATGGCAGTGCATGCCTGTAGTTCCAGCTACTTGGAAGGCTGAGGCAGAAGGATCGCCGGAGCCCAGCAGGTCGAGGCTGCGGTGGCCAGGAGCGGCCACTGCACTCCAGTCTGGGTGACAGAGTGAGACTCCAACTCAAAAAAAAAAAAAGAAGTTGTCCAGATAAAAAGGGAAATAAGGACACAGTTTTGCCAGATTAAAAGTATAGCTGCATCTATGCAGAGTGCAAGAAGAAAAAGTCCAGAAAGAAGTGCAAGGGCCTGCAGGAGAGTGGAGAGTGTACGTGGGTAAGAAGAAAGAAAAGATGTGCGGCTGCCTCTTGTGTCTTGTTTTTTCAGACCTCTTTAAACAATTTTATTTATTTTAAATTTTTTAATGTTCATTATGCAGGTACCCTTGTTGATGAGGTGTACCCTCCTTCTCCTGACAGATTCTCATTACTGCCAATACCACCCCCCCCCAGCAGTTTCCCACTACTGCCAATCCTTTTCCAATAGTATTATGATAATTGTTCAAGTTCTACTTATGAGTGAGAACATGTGACACTCAGTTCTTTGTTTCTGTGGCAGATCACTCAGTATTATAGACTCTAAGTCCATCCAAGTTGCCGTGAAGTTCATAATTTTGTCCTTTTTATGGCTGCATAATATTCCAATTTTAAAATGAAAAACTATGACTTCAATTGATTTACGACCTATAGATACCCCTGTAGTAGCAATATGGAGGAACAGCCGAAAGAACTAGAGCCAAGAAATGTTGAAGGCAGGGAGATCAGCCATAGAACTTTTACAGCAGTATTGTTGGAAATAATACGGAACTGAATTACTTCACTGACAACATAAACAGAAGGTACCTATGTCAAATTGCAAATACACTACACATCATGGTCAGACATGGAACACTTTCAAACCTCAAGAAGGAGCCCTGCATGAAGAACAATGCAAATAAAAAACCGGACTCGGTGGCTCAGCTTGTAATCCTGCCTTGGGAGGCTGAGGTGAGTGGATTGCCTGAGCCCGAGGGTTCGAGACCCACCTGGGCAACTTGGTGAGACCTCATCTCTACAATAAATCAAAAAATTATCCGGGTGTGGTAGCGTGCGCCTGTAGTTCCAGCTACTTGGAAGGCTGAGGTGGAAGGATTGCCGGAGCCCAGCAGGTCGAGGCTGCGGTGGCCCGGAGTGGCCACTGCACTCCAGTCTGGCGACAGAGTGAGACTCCAACTCAAAAAAAAAAAAAAAGTGGAGGTGTGGATCGATAGCCACATCCAGCAACATCTCGACACCACGTTCTTTACACAGTGCTTCAATCTCTTGAACATTCTTCTGACTGCAACACACGAAAGAGT